>JAVSBT010456544.1:0-23685 GCA_033118115.1 Pharyngocirrus eroticus
GAGGTCCTAAATGTCTAGCAAATGTGTATTTTTGGAAGCATACTAGGTGCCCCGAGTAGTGCCGAGGTCTCAAACGATTTCCCGACCGGTTCATGGGTCTAATACCTTTTAAAAGTCACAAGCCTTGAAATAAAGATATTGTCAAAAAAATCAGAATCTCATACCCATAGTCATGCTTACTTTGTAAAGAATTTGCCATTTTCCAGCATCAATGTATATTCAACTTTTTTGAAATTACTGCAATCAGCCACATAGTGTTTTGACGAATTTGAATTTGTAGAAATATATAACAGTTTGCATTTTTGACAAAATGACTGTAAAATGCAAGTGAAATTAGTGTTCTTTGGACTTGAACATTAGAAAAAACATTCCATTGGGTTGATACTGTTTCTTATTTTCTATTTAGGACACACCACCAAAGAAAAAGTCAAAAGAAACTGTAACAATGAAAACTCCACCATCACTAGATGGCGCTTCACTCTTGCTTGGGGATGAGGACAAGGATGATCTGGTACCAGCTACACGTAGAAGGTAAATTAAGGTTTTTTCTGTGCAATATTTTCTCTTTTAAAGTCACTCAAAAGATGTGTTTTCAAATGAAATAATTCCTGATATTCTTTATTGAAAGATTCCTTGAACTGCTTATTTTTATAACTTGATCCCCTCATTATAATCCAAATTTTGTAACATAAAAGGAAGAACATTTTTATGTTTGTTGATACTTAGAAGTTATATAAACTGATATTTAATCAGTAGGTGCTGGTAAAACTCCTTGAAAAGTTGTAAATTTCTTTTTTAAAGGAGAAGAGGTGCTACCACTTTAACAAAGAAACACACCCCTGCCAAACCTGTGATTCCTAGAACACCGTCAGCATCAGGAGAAAAGAAAGGCAGAGGTATTAGGAAATCAACTTCAAGGAATTCCAATAGAAGCATGGAAGTAGAAAATACAGATGATTTGTTAGACGAGTTATGAAAAGAGAATAGATTAAAGGAGGGGAGATTGTGCCATAGCTTTTAGTGGACATAGGAATAATTTTTTTAAGTGCATAGAGGTTTCATTAACGTGGCTGTAGTAGTATTTTTTCTCTTTGATAGCAACCATATGGAAATAAATTTGATCTCTCATTGGAAAAAATACAAAGTGATATAGTTTTGAAAGGTTCTCTTCTTGCATATATAAAGATTTTAATTTCATGCGGTCTCTTCAAAATAGTAAAGGCCTTCTATTGGAGGACAATGTCATTAAAAATGTAGAAATGTATGTATTTTTTTCAAAAATAAAAACAAAATGTTAAAGATATTTTGATGAATTAAAAAACACAACACAGTTTCTTTTTTTTTTACATAATGATTATATTTCCAAGACTACAATATGCTTTGGATTTTAAATGAATACAGTATCAGCATATCCTATTGGTGGTTCATTCATATAAAATATATATTTTCATATATTTTTTACAAGGGTTTGAATCTACACTTTACAATGCCTCAAAACAGATGCAGAGACTGTGCTGCCAAGCTACAAAGACAACTGCAGTAAAAGGGGAACTCTGCATTACTTTGAAAAATAATATTAATTTAGGACACAAAGAGTGAACAATAGATGTTTTGGTTCCCATAAATCTTCTAATGTTCTAAACATTTTTGTTCCATTTTTTTCACAAAATGATTAATTGGACAACTATGCATGTGTAGTCTTATTGGCTAACTGGACATAGCCTGAACACGATTCCCTTTATAACATATAGAGACATTTGTGCTCTAAATATTTAATTCATTTTAAACATTTTTTTCTTAATAAGTATTCCCTAGCTCATAATAAATCCAAGAGCCAGGATGATTTTTACAAAATCTGGGTTTCCCCTTTTCTAAACTTTCTATTCTTCTTTTTGGTTTAGCTTCAATCCTTATTCACTAGAGATAACCAAATAGAAGGACACAGCTATTTCAATATTTCAAGTTTTCTATTTATCTTCTTATAGAAGAACACAAAGCTGCCTTTTTTCTATGTATAGGGAAGGACTAAAGATGACAACACAGATTTTGACTACTTTTCAAGGGACAATAAAATAAAATAATTAAATAGAATACTTTTGTGCTATTATATCTTTGAATCTGTGCACTTCTTAGACCAAAGTGATCAAAGTCAAACCATTTACTACAGGGTGCACATAAATAAGACAACCCCCTCCCCCCTCCATTTAAGTATTGACCATTTTACAAAAGTATCAAAATAATATTTCAGTACAAACAAAAAGTATTATGGCATTTTCTGCCAGTCAAACAAAATGTCCACAGAAATATCTTTGACAGATATGAGGTAACATTACATACATGAAAATGCCTACAACTAAATACAGAACTGTTTGAAAAGATGATATTTACAAATGATCATAAAAAAGGGTTAATTTAAAGTGTAATGTTTATGAATATGCGAAAATACACTTTGTTGCATAATATCAATGAAACTGTACAAAAATCATTTGGTGGGATTCATTTCGCTATAAAAGACATACAATACATACACTCAACATTCATGCTCGAACAGATATAAAACTGACTGGAAAAACATTCTCCAATATCATCATTAAGTCCCCAAAAAATTCTTGTGACAACTTAAAAAGTGTACTTTTTCTGTCTTGAATACCCCTTTTCTTTTGGTAACACCCCCCCCCCCCCTTTCCTTACTCGAGACCTTTGTTTAGGACAGTAATATTGTTTATAAATCCATTTAATAATGCAACTTTTACACTATATCCCAGGCCTCCTTTCATTAGTTTCATAATAAAAAAAGCAGTTGTTTAATTTAAGTCTGCTGCCAATGTTTTTGTAGAAAAAAATGTTTCAGATATAGATCAACAAAACAAACCAGTCATTCCTGGGATAATAGAGAAGAAAAAAGAAATTGTTCAGGTTTTTCACACAAAGAACCAATTTAGACACTGTGTCCATACATAAAAAAGTGTTTTCTTTTTCAAAAACAATTTTGGTAATTTGCATGTACACAGTCTAAAAGCACCTAAAGGTTTGTTTTGTGAAAATTACAGTTTGTATAATAAGAAAACAATAATGCATTGTAAGGCAATCTAAAATATGTTTCCTGGTCACACAAAGTGTGCATTTCAATCTCTAGATAAAAAGTCCTATGCAGATTTTGAAAAAAATCAAATGAAGTAATGAGTTACAGAGGTAGATGAAAACTATCCTAAGATCACTTATGATACTGACTATAAACATTGCTCAAGCTAGAAAAAGTTTTTTTCAAAGAAAAAAACCTTTAGAGTCATCTAATTTACAACATTTTTCTTTAAAAAAATAACCAAAGATAAACAATGTAATGACATCACATTTAGTGTTAAATGTTTCAAATATGGCAATAACATTTTATTTCTTCTCAGTCCATGTATTTTCCATATCTATCAACTGTACTCCCACTTCTATTCCGGTGGCTTTTTTCCAGTCTTAATCTGGGTCCATTTTAGCCAATATTCACACATAAGTTCATGCTTCTTGTAGGTGTTATTTTTACATGGGGTTGGCATAAGGTGTTGTTGTAGTGTCTTGACTTTGAAGTGGGTTTCCCCCTCTCATGACAGTGTCTGCTGATGTACATCTGGTTCTGGGACCAGGTTCTGGGGTATAGGTAAATGTTAAACCTGTTGCGTAAATAACTCCATCATTTCTTACTAAAGACACAGGAACTTGAAGAGGTTGTCTAACCCATCTCCAACCAGCTCTAAAGGCAGATATATCAGGCACCACGCAAAACATACTTTCATCACATCTGTTCAAAACAAAATAAAATTAAACTCATTACAGTTGATCCATTTCATACCCATTAAAATATATTGATCATTTTAAATATACATCTTCAGGAGTGAAGTTGTTTTGATGTCAAGTTTACAATCTTTTCCTTTCATGAAGCTATGCAATATTTACCTGTACATTGTTTCTGCTTCTACATCACCAAACCACACCCTGAGAGTTGGGGTAAAATTTTCACCACTTAATTCTAACATTGCAACATCACCACCTCCATTTAACTGCAAGAAAAATGTTATCAAGATAAAAACATAGGCTTCTCTTTTCAACAAAATATACAAAGATGTATTGCATGTCTGTGTAATGTTGTGCAATAATTAATTTCGTTCCATCCCACTTATCCAAGAGAGACTTACATCCAACTCTTAAAAGTAAAAAATATGTAAGACAGGTCCTTACATGTAAACTATGTACCACCGGTACTGGTGTGAGTGGTGTCTTCACTGGGCCCATTCCTTCATAAAAAGTGTACTCAGCTTTGTCTGTACTGATAATTGTCCATGATGCACCATCGTTGATCATTTCTTTATTTGGCTCCTTAGGACAGGGAGTAGCCTGAAAATTATAAGAAAATGACCATGAATAATAACATTTGCAAACCATATGTTTTCCATAAGTAAGGAAAATTAACATGTCAATATTTCTTTCTTTGACAACCTTATCTGACATATTACTAGATATCAGCGAAATAATTTTATAGAATAACTTATCTAATCAAAACACCAGATATGTAATAATATTTTTACTATTTAATATACAGCAGTATATTCTTGATAGATGTCAACAATTTCTTAATAAGGACTTTAGAATATGTATTATAATCTTGTTTGAGTGCAACTATTCTAGACTTACCTGAAACTGAATAATTCTTTCCTGAGATAAGCAGAGGTACATGCGTTCTGTGTCTTTCATGTAAAAGGCACATTTATGCAGTTGTGACACTGGATCATCTGCATCAAGTAATGCTGTCTGTTTGTCAACCTTACGAACAATCTGTGATAAATCAAAGAAATAGCAGGTAAGTAGAAAATTATCAATGAATAAACCATTACAAATTATCATTTTGTAAAAGAAAATCAAGAGGAAGGTAGTTCTCATATAAACCCCTAATATCTTTTCAAAATAACATCCTCAAAAAACAAAACAAAATTAGATCTTTCTCTTTTAATTTATTAAAACTCAGATTTTCTATGTCGTTTTTTTACACTCTTTTATTCAAGATAATGAACTGATATTAGGACTACTTACCAAGCGAGGTAAAGCCATTCCAGTAACAGAGCAAACTAATTTCACTGTAGCTCCATAATGAATAAAGCCATCTCTTACTGTAAACTCTTCACTTTCACTTTCATTATCATCCACTACAAAATATGAAACATAACCATGAAACACAAAAGAAAAAAGCAAGAATATTTAAAAGGTGAATTCATTCCTCGCTTCTTAACTTTTTCAAGATTTTCAAACATTTTAGTTCCCTCAAAGACTAAAGTCATAACTATTTTGTGAGAAGTTCTGTTATTAGGATATCTCACATAAGAACATCTGTTTTACAACTTCATCATTTGAACATTACTAAAATCTGCCAAAAGCAATTAGAAAAGCTCATGTAATAAAATTCTAGAATGAAATGTGAAAGGAGACAATAGACTCAAGATAATACTTCCCTCTAATGGGTTGAAGCAAATAGCCATACAAAATGTTGTTTCAGACAATTGTATTTTCATTGATCCATTTTGATTGTGAAAGACACCTTGGCATCCATTTAAACATAGATTTCTACTGAATAGGAAGCTTATTCTATCTCTGCTGTACACAATAACTCAGAAAAGAAATGTAGTAGTCGGTACTCACATAAATGTATTGTAAAAGCCCCCCACTGTGTAGAACTGGCATGGAAATTTCTATCTTCATCATCAACATGTAAATATCTTGTGCTAACTGTTTGTGACCTAAGACGATTGAATAGGGCCACTTTTGTTCCTGATGAAATACATACTGCAATAAAAAGTGAGGAAATAAAATAATGAAACAAAAAAGCAAGTATTTTTTTTCAATTAATTAATGTTTGAGCGTAACTTAGATAAATTTTATCATGAAAGATTTGTGATTACATGTCGATTCTATAGATATGTATGTATACATACAAAACCAAATTGATTTGTTGGTCAACGGATTTTTTCGCATAAAATATTGGTCAATTCTTTATTTTTTTCTTTATTTTTCAACATAGCATAGACTACTATTACATCAAAACGACAATGGAAAGGAGCAAGGTGTTTTGATCTGTATATAATGTGCAAAAATATATTTTACTGTACAAATAACCTCAATATAGTCTATTACTAGCCAAAAATGTTTGTAAACAAGACTACAGCGTTTTTGATTGATTTTTATACCTACATTTGACATAAAAGTAAAAATTATCAATCGCGCAAAATGGCTTGGCCGTATCCATCAACCAACTAATCAATTTGGAATCGCCTAAAGAGTTATTCTATATACACAGCTGAGCAACTTACATTCTGCATTTTTTAAAGACTGTTTCTTTTTAGAAGGTTTTGATATCACTTTGATTCTTCTACCATTAAATACCCCTATATCTTGTCCATTACCATAAAACATTTTCACAGATAACATGAAATGTTTTCTTTTGTCAGAGTCAGATATGTACAAAGTTTTAGCAGCACAATAATTCTGAAATGACAGAAAATTAAATTAAGAGTTAATTTTCAAAATACATGAATACAGCAAGCTTCAAAGGTTACAGGTTAAAAATCCTGCGGAGTGGATACATTTTATTGAAAGCGTCTTTCTTCGTTGTATGCATGTAATAAAAAGAAGAGTAAGAATCAAAATGAAAAAGTCCAAATAAGGTCAACCCCGTGAAGCAATGAACCCTTGATAATATTGGACATGAGGAAATGTTAGTCATCCTATATGGCACAGAGTCATAAAAGTTTTCATGATTTTTTCCCCCAAAATATTTTGTGGGAGTGTGATAGGTCAATTTGAGGGACCTAACAAAACCAAAACACTTTTAAAACAATAAAAATATTACGGTATTTCCTCTCAGAACCATGCCAAACCAACAGGAAAAAATCACCTTGCTTCATGGGAACTTTTAAACAGATTCAAAATTCAACGTACATTCCCCATGACGGCCAAACTTCAAAGCATCTATTCAAGTATGAAAACACCAGAATGAGCCTCAAGTCATTATTATCATCATTATAAACCACTAATGTAACTGTTGTAGATTTTTCAGCTTTCAATTCCTGAGAAAGTGCGGTTAAAGCCATTTATGAGTATGGAATATAGAAATAGTCTAGAGGAACTATTAAAAGGGACCTGCTTTGAAAGAGCCATAAACTGTTCAATTCAGGGTTGTGTTTGGCAAATCATTATTTTATGACCAGTAGTCGTGTTTTGAGGAAGCCTTATTCCTGGGAATAAAATAGCTTTCACTCCAAATATACCTGTTTCTTCATTAACCTTCAGTAGGTTTTCACTTCTTGATAGTTTTTATTGGTGAGAACAGAACCATTAACATTTGTCAATGTTATCACATACAATGGAAAAGTTCTTAAAGTTCATATTTTTCCCCCCAAAGTTGATCAGTTTCATTAACAATATCTTTTTTATAACTACTGTCTCAAATCAAATATCTTTTAAATCTTGATTCTCAAAATATTCTCAAATTGTGTAGGATTTCCAAACTATACACAATCAGTTTCAAATTAAATTTATGTGTAACAGAACAAGCTCTTGTAAAAACATTACAATTCTATGAGCAACAACCACACAAAATACATGTATGAATGTCTTCCTATGTTAAAATAGAATCATTGGGAGGGGGGGGGGGGGGGGGTTATTTCTGAAAGAAGTAAGAGAAATTAATTTCCAACAGATAGAATATGATCCAATATAAATGATGTTGTGTAATATCTAACACGTTCCACTCAGTGTCAGTTTCATAATATAGACATGTCATCTTGAAAGATGTCAGTAATTACCAAAATTGTCCCATGGAAATGACAACACATGTGTCTGACAGTCTTCTTATTCTAAATGTTGTTTTTTCATTAAGAGAAGGTCCAAAAAGCAGTCCAAATCAAAACAGAACACATTGTAGTCTTTGTAACATGATCAAGGGAGAAGTACATGTTAAGAGGGTCAAACTACAAAAGACTTTCAGAGTACAACCTATTTCAACATTTCAAAACAACCTTTTGAATTTGGGTTTACACTTTTCCCCATAGCGAATTGTCCATTGTGACTAACATTGAAACATCACAAATAAAATATTACACCAAAACACCATTAGTGTAAAATACAAAAAGCAATCATCAGCTGAAAATAAAGTGGCTACCTAAAGTATGAAAATAACTGCAGAATATCTTATTTTTATTTAAATTAAAACATAAATTTAAGCAACAAATAGTCCATTTAAATTATGGAAGATTTCTTTTGATATAAATTGTTTATTAATCTCACTTTTCCCTCCAAGTTGAGTTGCACCATTTCTTGGTCAGAGTTTCCTATTCCCATGAAAGCACACACTTGTGAATCTTGTTCTGAAGCACCATCTTGTTCCATCTCCTCTTTCTTTTTCTTCCATCCTTCTCTCTTTAAGTATATACAAGGTGGAGGACAAAAAAATCTAGAAAATAAGAGGAATTATAGGAATATTTAAAAAGATGAGCTACTGAGATTTGCATATTGAGAATACATAGAAAGAAACTTCTTGAAACAATATAAGCATTTTAATGGGATTTTTACTTTAAATGCTACTTTGAGTACTTTCATAGCCCACCAAGCATATAAAGTAACTTCCTTTGGAAATGATGGGTCTTTTAAGTATTGGTATGACAGTCACAAAGCGATGAGCCTAAACATTTATTGCAGATCACATGAGGAAAAGGAGGTTATCCTTGCAATTATCTGTTTGATTGCCTTCTTTCTATGACTAACTCTGGACTGATTAGGCTATTGGATTTGAAGGCTGTATCATCATAAACCCAACAAAAAGACAAGTATCTCTTGAAAAGATGGCAAAATCTTTCATTAAACCTTGGGTATCATAAAAGTTGGGCGGAAAAGGTCTTTAAAAATTGGAATACTTTAAAACATATGTATTTATATGTATATATTATATAGCAAAATAATAGACTTGAATGCAGAACTTTCCTTATGCACAGTAATAATAATAAAAAATAAAAAATAAGCCCACATGAAAAAGATATGTGGTTTGATACCATGTGAAGACTGCAAAAAAATGGATTCACAAGGAGAATGCTTTACTCTAAGTTAACTCATCTCCCAACCTTAACATCAACCCATCCGTAGTTTGATAAACCATACCCTCATTTTCTCTCTCTCCAGTCAAAAACAACAATAGTTAGGGATTTGTTACTTTTGAACGCATTAAGGTAACAATTTGAATCTATGAAAACATCTGACTACAATGCTTCATAACTTTCTTCTTTCACTAATGTGAGGGAGAAAGATGAAGAAAAACTGACATTGAAGAAAAAGTCAGCATTTCCAGAGAGCAAATAGAATGACATTGACAGTGAACTTATTGAGAACTGTTTGGACACCTGTTCACACAAAGAATCAATTACAACTTGTGTCCTGAATGAGAAGCCAAATGTCAAACCATGGATAAAAAAAGTCATATGAAAATGAAAGGATAAAGACAATACAAAATGAGAGGTCAATTCATGAATAGTTTAGTAACTGAAAATAAATATTGAAAATTTAAAAATGACTCACTAAGAATGTCAACTGATTCTGTACAAAACATGAAAATTCTTTTTTATGAAATATCTTCCCTATCAATTCAAACCCAAAGTATAACTGAATTGTTCCTATGAAAACTAGATTAATGCAAAGGAGATGAACTTACATAGGAAATGTAAATCAACACACAGTTAAAGTCACATATTTAAAAAATGATACCAAAGCAAATTCAATCACTCTAAAACAGTTTTAACAGATTCAAAATATCTTAAAGGACATGAAAGAAGAGGTTTCCTAAGCATTTTCTTTCTGTAACTTTTAACCAACTGTCACTGTCCATAATTGCATCCAAAGCTGTGTCTCAATCTATTCTTAATTTTCACAGGTTATCATTGTACACAAACACAATGACTAGACTAACTTCCAGTTTAAAAGAGCTCACCACAAATCTTTTCTAAATTCATTAAATCACATCCTAGCTGCAGGTATTGAATAATGACCAGAAACAGCACATGTTTTCCATTGCAGAATTCTCACAAACCAACTTATCTTTGTTAATTAAATAGGAAAGTCTAAAGTCTACTTTCTTCAAAAAAAGGGAAAAAGAACTAAGATAACTGAAAGACCCTTCAATCAATCAAGTCATAAGTGTTTTGGGCACTTAACTTTCTTTTATGTGAGAAATTAACAGAGAAACAATTTTATGATTTGATGGGAGATATTTATGAATGTAAATCTGGAGCCAAAGCACAACAACAAAAATGGATGAGGAGGTGGGAAGAATTTAAAGACATTTTTTTTGTTTCAAATTACATAATCATGACAATAAAACATGTATAATAATGCTTGACTTACCTTTTTTCATTACCATATGATTTTTGTGCTACTTTGGCATGCAGGATTACCAGGACTTGGTCCTTTCTTTCACTTAGATATTTCCTCATAGCTTCCCTACAAACAAACAAAATTAAAATTTTAAAAAATCTCGAAATAGAATGTGAATAAATCCACTTAAAAAATAAAATAAATGTACCAATGCTACTTGTCAAAACAAAAGCAGAACTTGTCAAGGTTGCACTGGAATCCAACCCATTTTCCAAACTATTCTGAAACACAGGTCCCCTGATCAATATGAAATAAATAGTTGCCTCCATAAGTAATTGCACTTATTATCATATTTTTCCATCAAATATCATAAAATTAATGTCCTTCCTTTCAATATTTGAATCATTTAGATATTTATATACCCTGTAAGTCTTTTCCGAAACATTTCTGTACTTTGTCGCCGGAGGTCTGTAAATAGTTTGATGTGTTGCTTGTAGAAATTTTCTCAAATTAGTGGCATCTTTAGAACTTTTTAGTCTCATTTATATGATACAAGATGACAGCAATCATTGTTTGATTAGGGATCAAAATCAGCCTCTTTTTGCCACAAATTATTCATTATCTGCTGTCAACAGTGTCTAATGTAACCAAAGATCTTCCTTTTATATCTTTCTACTTCAATAGTTGATGCTAGATACCTTGATTGGGACTTACAAGAAATCATCTCTTTAGAAAGATATCAATGTCACTTAATTATTTACAACCAATTTGCACTGCTTTTGATACTTCTTGTTAAATGATTCAGAAAGCTTAAGTACTCAATTAATCCACCCTTTAAAAAAAAACAGTGGAAAAAGATAACTTTCAAAATAGAAATTTTGCCTAAAAATCATAATTATTACAAAATATCTTCTGTGTCATTTTCTTTTCAAAAGTTTTATAAATCAGTTGCTTAATTTCCAATTCAAGGTTACAGGTAGTCCTGGCTAATCATTATGTTTTATTACTTTCATTCTATTCTTCCTTTTCTTTTCATTTAGCTTCAAGCCATGATAATAAATTACCCCTGAATTAAGAAAACAGTACTCCTCTCACCCCTTGGAAATTGACACATCATTTAACCATCTAGGGGTTCTTGCATCTTATTGTTTCTTTATTTCCTAAGTAAATACCTGCCAGTTATTTGTAGAGATTGGGGGACAATAATGGAATTAGATACCTTGCTAATTGAATAACTTGAATCGACTTTGTGCGTTGCCTTGATCAACAACTCTAAGGTAGAGATGTATCAGATATTAGGCAGTGAACAATAAAGTCTAGATCTGTACCTGTGTGGCAGCTTACAGAAAAAATAAACCACTTGATTCTTTTATTCAAGAGGAGAAGATCAACATCTTTGAGAAGAAAGACATTACAAATTATTCATACCAATCTATAACACAGTTCTAGGTATGAGGTGTAAATTACATGCAATTGTCTGCGTATTTATTGTCACTTAGACATGAAGAGAACCCTTGATTCTTCATGCCATATTGACTGGAAATCTAACTGTGGATTGAGTAAACTAAAATCACTTTGATGCAATCCAGGTGTAAATGGAATTGTTTTGGTAAATATCATAATGGGAGTAATTAAAAGCTCTCTTTATTGAAAATTCAAAATAAACACTCACAGAAAAAAAGGAGCAAACAAAAGATGTTTGAAGATAATGTCATTAGATTGGTAATGTGTAATAGTAGCTATTTGTTTCATTTTTTTGGTAAACGCCTGTTTTTTGTTTAGAATACAGAGATTTAGAATACATTTGAGCCCACTGAATAAATAAATTTAAAGGTTACATTTGTTCCATAAGGGAACTTATTACATAAAATGACCTAATCAGTATAATAATAACTGTCAAATTTAGACATTGTCTGAATACCACAACAAATGTCCATCATTTCATCAACAGGCATCTAGACTTTCCTCCCTCAGGCTGAACCTGTCTTTGTTTTAGGATGCTCCATATCGTTATTTATACATTATTTGCAAACATTAAAAGGAAGGACATTGTAATGTTGGTGTCACATATCTACTTAAAAGTAAAACAAGAATCATGTATTATATTATAGAAAATCTCTAATACCATAAACATGAAACTCTTTTACACTGTGACCCAAAAAATGACTCTCCTACTTATGAAGAAGATGAAATAAAAGCAATAATTTACCTGGTGAGCCGCTGATCTTGGTATTGCCTGGTTATATGAAAAGGAAAAAAAAGAAAAGAAATGATTAAAAACCATAAATTATATTAAAAAGTCATGACTCTTCACTGCAAGACTTATTTTTTTCCCACATTACTTTTCACCCTGCACTTTTGTAGGGATATCCACATTTAATAAAAATGTGTAGGGCCAAATAACAATTTAGTCAATAAACTAATGATTGAAGTGACCAAGGGGACAGCTTGTCCCCGAAAGCTTTTCTAAGTAAGTTTATTTTGTTGTATAGAATCAGTTTTAAATTTAGTATAATAATAAACTAATGATTATCGAAAAAAAAATATAGTATTGAAAGCAGAGAATCCATGGTTCCATTGCTGTAATGAAATATAACATTTAATAGTCTCTCTCTTATCTCTCTCTCTCACCCTGGGAAATTTGAATGGCCATATCTACAACTGCTCATATCATAATTCATATCTGCAGGCATCATTTGTCCATAGTAGTCCTGATTATAGCCTCCATAATCGTACCCTTGATTTGGTACCACCATATCATTGTATGACTGCTGTGGGTACTGGTATGGTACAGGGTTATAGTTATTGCACATATCCATATCTGGCATATTCAAAAGCTCACACAGTTTTCCTGACTCCCAACAGGTCGGGTCTGTCATGTCACTTAAGAATTTATTTGCCTCTTCCACGAGGGGAAATTTGGTAGTATCTTCAGAAAGTTGTGTGTCCATTTCGCGATTTATAACTTCAGACATGATTTCTAGAATAATATTCTTTTCAATAGTCTTTGTTTCCACATTTATGTCTGTATTATAGAGGCTGTGACAAAATTCTTGGCACTGAAATAGCCTCAGACTTCTACTTTTCAATTGTATGTTTTTATTTCTAACCCTACACTTTATGTTATTTTTTTGAATTCACAAATATAGGAACTGTTCTGTTTTATATGCAACTCTACTATATCTAGATATACCCATAGCCAATCAGCTTCTAATGGTATTGAAAACCGGAAAATAAGTTGTAAAACTTTACACTTCATCTAAAAGGAGAGAAATTAATGAAAAAAAGACCCACGTGCTTTGCTTATTTTTCTACTACACCATTTGTTGAAAATGCTATAAAACAAACAAACTCCCTTTCTATTGTTGTCCATTTTTCTCTTGGCCATTTAGAGACGGGGGTTGAACCATTGACAGGGGCAATAAATAAAACAATACCAGACCAATAGAGATTTCTTTCATACCAAAGGTATCAATTGTTTGTTTTATAGGTTTTAGTATTTTATCATTCAGTTATCGTTTGATCTTCCAATCAGTTAGTTCACAGGTGCTTTCAATAGCAGCCTAGTCACCTCTTGTAGTTTGTGGGAAATTCAATTTAGGTCTGTTAACACAATGTATGGAGAGAAATAAGAAGCTGTTTTAATCCTATTTCCAACTGTCAGCCAAGTTATGACATTGACAAAAAAACCAGTGTTTTCGAAGGGGGTTCTTGGGTTCAGACAAACCTTTTTTCTCAGTTTAAATTTTAAAATTCAGGCCATTTGAAATGCAATGTTGACCTTCTCTCAAAATTGTGATCCACCCTTAAAAGAACCTGGCAATAGGAATGTCTCCTATGTGTGTTTTTTCAGAAAAGGTACTATGTCCTTTACACAGAATTTCTCAGCATCAGATATGATGAAAAGCCAATGAAACTTACCCATTTTGGTGCCTTGTGTCAATATCTTGAACTCTGTTTGTGGGAGGTGATGGGGTAGGCATAGGACTCGGTGGGGTCTGTATTGTACTTGCCATAGTGCTAATACTTAGTGGACTAGTTGTTGCCAAGGATCCCATCTCCCCATTCATTTTGTCTGGTGGCGTTAAGGAACCTGGAATACCCATGTGTGATGTTGAGTCTGGAAAATAAAAAATAAAAAAATTTAGAAAAAAAATAGAAATGTACTCATACAAAGCCATAAACAGTCAAATAAAAGGCAGGAAAAAAATGATTGAATCTGAAAAAAGGAACATGAATTACACGCCAAAACAGCCAGTCTTTCCCACTTTCCTTTGTTCATTATTGATATTTTCAGACCTTCAAAAGCTAAATAAGAATCAGCAATTCCAATGAAGTACACATTATCATAGTTTCTTTTTTCTGTCTGTAATTATTTACCTTGAAAAGTTGGATACATTTCTACATCCATGTCACCATAATTAAGATTCCATGCCGCTTGAACCTCATGCAGGCCATCACTTCTAGATTCATTTCGATTATATAAGTTTAGAGTTTCAAAATAATCAAAGTCAAAATCTTCCATGATGCCAAAGTTACAAATTAGCCTGTTACTAATAAAAATCCTTTCAGCGAAAAGTTGAGTAAATTTTCAAATTGTCTTTACAGCAATTCCACAGAACACATGCTTCTTTTCCAATTTAAAAGGACACAATAGATTTAAATGCTATGCTTCTGTTGCAGAAAGAACACATTCTAATCTCTTAATTTCAAATGCAGCTTATCAAAGCCACTTCAAGGTGTACTACTGTATCTCTAGAACCAAATGTTAACACTTCAAACTTCATATCTTCAGAGAGCAAAGATTGGGCTTTGATAATAGATTCATGATAGGGCTATTTATTTGCTAAAAAGCTGGTCTTGCATTGTCCATGGCCATTGAAATCAACACAAATTTTAAACTTTAAATTGACCCATTTCTCCAACAACAGTCAATTTGATCTCCCCCTTTAACTAGATATGGTATAGAAAAGATATCATATGATATAGATATGATATGATATTTTCCCTTGCCTGCTGCTTGACTTTAAATTTCTGTTCTATATTGTCCTTATTTGGATGTCCTGTCCTTATCTGTTGCTTGACATGACTGGCGGCTGTAGACGCGTGGGGCTTGTCACTGTTATCAAATATTACTAATAATATTTGATAAGATCACAATATTCAAGGCAAGGATTATTTCTGACAAAATTTAAGAAAAGCATGTGCTTGTTTCAAAGTATTAAGGGCAGCTAAATGGTCAGTAGTTCCTTTTGAAAAAAAATTACAATTTAATCATATATCTTAATTTTAATTATTTTGATAATGACCTTAAATACTGCTTTGGTGCCCAGCATGAACTTTAGAATTCCTAGCCAACAACATGCCATCTAGTGGGAAGGTCTGTTTTTTGTTTTTTTAATTGTCTTAACTTGGTTTTTAGCTATGGTGAAGATTCAGATAAAAAAATATAGAAATTGGCATTGAAATCTAAAAAAATATCACAAAAATGTTTTTTAAAGTATCTCATCAGTTGATAGTGTTGAGGGTATTAAGTGTTCTTTTACAAAACAGTTTTTAGAAATCTTATCAGGATCTTCACCAAGCATTTTAATCATTTTTTGCTTCTCAGTTATGATCTAGAAGATGACCAAAATGACAATAAGTTTGCTTGTCAACTAATTTCTTCATATATTCTTCAAGTAAACATATACCATATAAGGCTGAAAGAGCCTGCAAGAATATTCAGACACCAGGAATCTTCTTCCTTTCCACTTCACAAATAAATGTTCTTTAAGTGAGTGCTGTATCTTTTAAGTCATATAACTTCTAATAACTGTAAGAAAAAAAACCCGAAAATACTTATAAACAACGGAAATGTATTGATCAATATAAGTTTTTATCATTAAAATCCAATAAGCTAATAGTAACATTTTTTATACATTTTAATGTAGGTGTAGTTCTCATATTTTCAATAGTTTCATAGGCAAATCCAATTAGCTACAAATTTATGGATTTAAAGGTAGGTGAAAAACTCATGTTTTCCATAAAATTATTATTTATATCCAATTGGCTAATATTTCCGATAGATAATAAATGTAGGTGTAATTCTAGGTTTTCTTTATATCCACCAAGGCGTGTATAAATTGTTCAAACATTTTCTTCAGTTTCAATGGCAGAATTCTTTTATTAACAAAGGAAGCTCACAATTTTGCTCCGTATTATGCATCCTATTATGAATTCAAACATTTTATTCAATAAATGTTCACATAATGAACTAACCTTCCTGATGGTATTATTGAGTTTTGTGGGAGCGTTTGCAAACTACAATAGATTCTAAGAGCCCACTCCAATGGAATATCAATTCTTCATGGAGAATTTTGCCCTATGTCAACATAATTATATGATTTCTGAGGCACATTTCTCAAATACTGCTGGTGAAAATTTTCAAGAATCAATTATACTGGTGGGTAAAGCATTGTTTAAGCCTTCTCTCCTTTATCCTCTGTGGTCGATACCAAATCCCCTGCTTCCATATGAAGAAATCTGAATGCTGTTTACAATACTTACTTATTTACCCATGACCTTTCTCTTAAAGATAAAAGTATTAAGTTTCATTTCATGACAAGCATTAAAGCACACTTCTGTTTAATTGTTCTATATCAAACAAAGTTCCTTTCTTTAATACATACAGTATGTACTATTTTTTTTTAAAATCTTAATTACTTTGTTCTTTCCAACTTATTTTGAACAAATAAAGAAAAATGTCCCTGACAAAAAAAAATACTTTCTCTGGTATGTAGTATAATAAATGACAAAATTAAAAAGGATTTGCAATAGCTCACAATAACATCTACAAAAAGCTATCACATTCCACATTATTCAAGACATCTAACTTGACATAATTTTCTGTCTCATTAATCTTTTTTCTTCTCTTGCCAAAAATACAAAAGAAAACCTTCAAAAGCCCCGGCCCGTGAATCTACTTGTATTCTTAAGACACCTTTTGATTAAAAATTAGCGTACTCTAGACAAGTGGAAACTGTAAGCTAATAATTTGAATAATATTTTCTTTTTCAAAAGCTATCCAATCACTCATTTCATAAAAATAATCATGTAATAATTTTATTGGTCTAACTTATTAACTAATATCTTCTTTCATTAACAAAACACCTACAAAAGTACTACTGTACACATTACTGTTGACTAAGGTAAGCTTGGGAATTTTTCACAATTTTTTCCCATCCTACTTGGGAATAAACATGTTGCCTACAATTGATATTTTGAGTATAACCAAACATGAAAGCTAAACCACTCAACCATATGGAACAAATACATATTTCTCATTTCTATGAAATGCAAACTATACACCACAACTGACAACATCTAGACTTTACCCTCAAGATAGTGTGCAGCAAATTCTTCAAAACCAAACTCTCCACCATAACCCATGGAAACCCCCGCCTGGGTACGATACATGATGCCTGGCAGAAGACTTAATAAAAAGACGCTTTTTGGGTGTCAAGACAAAAGTACTAAGAACGAGCTGCACCAAAGACATCAATATCAGACTCAGAAAGAAATTGTGTAATTTGCATATATGCTAGAGGCAGCCCTCTAAATGGTACATGTTATCTGTGTTTTGTTTGATATTAATTATTTGCATACACCTGTAGAAGAAGAGATTTTCCCACACTTCTAAGAACCTAGTCAATATCCTGATTACAGGGCCAGTGTTTCAGATAAAGTACTAGAACTATTGGCCTTCTTGGCAGCCAGGAACTGGTGTAAGCCTTTGAGTACCAGCAATGGTGGTTATTAATGCTATTTTCAAGAGTTTGGTGTTCTTACTAATCAATGCTTTTATTATGACAGTCTATTTGCTGACTACAAAAATGTCGAACAAGTTTTCCTGGAACATGTTGTGAAGAAAGGCAGCATTTTTTGCCTTCCCTAATTCCCAATGATAAAAAACCCCGGATCTTTGGAAAAATGACTTTCAAATGTAAATATTTGCATTCCTCAATTAATGAATCTATAATATTTCACTGAAAAATAATCGAAAGGGGCTTTGATGAATTCAAATATTTGTATTAAAAGAATCTTCCCTATTTTGTTTCATTCAAGATCACTGTTGTGGCAAATCAAACATTTCCTTGATAGATCAAAGGTATTGCTACACATCAACATCAATACAAGAAAGAGATGCTAATTCTAATATTCAATTGATACATATTGTAAACCCAACGTGCCATTATCACCAAAGAATAAAATGAAACATCTCAAAGCCCCAAACAAATATATTAAGTGTTTGTTTGAAATCTTCAAAAGTTGGTCCAATTTTCCAAAGACCACTAATCAAAATATTGATAAACTATAATCACTAGAATCAACATCATAAGTAATCTACCAAATTACTGAGAATTTCATAATTATGTCAAACATTTTTATGGACCAAGACTTCACAAAAGTTACATTTAATGAAACTATATGAAAATGTGTGAAATAATTTTTCATACACCGTATTTTTTCTTCTTAATGTTCATATGTTACTAAGCAGCCATCTATCTTTAAAACAAATTAAACAGGTATTGTGATCACATTTTCTTTTTTTATTTCCTACTCTCTTATCATTTTGGTGTTTTTAACTTAAGAAATATGAGCTGTTCCAGATCAGTGCTGTCACCTAGTAGATGAATACAGCATTAAAACTCTCATTCAAGAGGATTGTCAAAAAAACCTGTTACAATAAAGTGCTTTGAATTTACTGTCACAATTTATAACATCAACAAATAAAACATCAAGGAGGTCATTTAGAGAGCATCAACTAATGATTCACCTTCTAGAGGTTTCAATGGGAATATATGAGTACAAATCTCATTCTAACATTCCATGGTTTTATTCCCCAGACGTAATCTTACATTGAATATATACATAACCATAGAAAAATATGGCTTTCAATTTACTATAAAAAATTCTTTGGTAAAATTATTATTTAAACAAATAAAAATTCTGGTTTGAAACTCATATAATTGTACTTCAAGTCATTAGAGATTCTATACAGGTTTGTGTTGATTTTTTTCAAGGTGTTCATTTTTACACCATAATACATAAGAAATTAATTAAATAAAAAACACTTACCATGCATTCCCAATGTTGTGACTTTTGGTCTGCCATGTGTTCCTCTATCTCCTTGCTGCTCATAAAGATTTGTATCATATAATTTGAGTTTTTTGTGACTTCTTTCCACGTCTCCATTATGTTTTTCATGGCCTGACAAGTCTACAGGGTTCTCATACACACGGTGTGCCATATGACTGTTTATTCGCACATGCTGGGGTGGATGTACAACAGCCACCCCGTTGAGTGTTCCGTTTGCCTGGCTTAACACCCCGCTACAACTTGTGCGAGCTCCACTTATGGGGTTATTATTATTAAGTTGGCTGCCCTGGCCTCCTTGTGGGCGCCCAACATTATGATGCATATTTTCCCTACCAATGTGTCCAAAGTCAATAAATTCTGGCTCATTATTGTTGGTTGAATTTGAAGTCACATGTTGATTAGTTATTGGATATTGGCAATAGTTATCTCTCTGTAAATTAGCCCCCACAGTGTAGCCATATTGTCCCTGAAAAAGAGAAATAAAAAAGATCAAGTCCAAAGTTTTTCTTTGTAAATAAACTTTTTAGTTATAGTTTTGTTATAGTGATATAAAAATATCTTCTTTCTTGGGCACTCAGCTAATGTTAAAAGTTGCACTTTTCTGAGAGCCTTCTGATTTATGTAGATAGATATATGTTCATTTTGTATCAATCAATAGAAAATAATAATAATAATCATTATTATTACAAAGAAGGTACACAGAATAATTATGTCATGCAAAGAAAGTCATTAAAACATATTTGAACTAGTATTCATGTGACAGAGCATCATATAACTCATACCAATCACTTTCATAAAATAAATCTTACACAGAGTGGAAAAAGAAACTTTACACACTACATTCAGTCACTCAATAACTAAAACTGTACCAGCCATTATAATTTGTTAGCCAACATTCAATAACTGTGACAAAATATGAACTTAATTTTAGATACTCTAGACTCAACAAATATGATTTTTTTCCCTCATATAATCTCTCTAAACACTTAAGATAAAATATAA
Source organism: Pharyngocirrus eroticus (assembly GCA_033118115.1). Lineage (NCBI taxonomy): Eukaryota > Metazoa > Annelida > Polychaeta > Saccocirridae > Pharyngocirrus > Pharyngocirrus eroticus. The sequence continues at coordinate 20,536 of JAVSBT010456544.1, forward strand.
TTATCTTGTAATAGTATATCCCCAATACAAGAATACAGCTTCAAAATTGTATGTCCAGGAATAGCCTTTATACTCCCCTACTGGATTATATATTTTATGTTTAATTATTTACAATCACAAATAATACAATTGTGATGTACAAAAGATACAGAAAAAATTGAAAGCAAAAACAATGTGATTACATGGAAAACATTTCTCTGTTCAAATCAACATCTAATATTCCCAAATTAATCTATTTTCAAGTTGACTATAGCTGTTCTGTATAAAAATCATCCAATCATGATGATCAGATGCAGCTGCCCCCTCCCCTATCTACCTTAAAATAATGATGATCTGGTTGATACAGGAACTAGTACAGAAAGTCTTAAAGACATCAATACTTTAAACATAAATCCTGTCTCTTCCATGGTTTCTTTCATGTACACCAATCTCTAGATCAAAAACTCTTAAAAAAACACCAAAAAAAACACCCATACATTCATCTTTTGAATCTTTGTGATACCTAAATCCATGGTACCTCCAACCACCTGTAGGAATGTTGTAGTTTCTTTTTCTTCCATCAATTACCTGCTTAGCATACCTGGCAAGGTAGCCATAGAGTTCCATGATCATTTGCACCCAGTAGCTTGATAGCCTTAACTTAAGATAAGCCTATACACTATTCATCTTAAGGAAGATGATCTTCCAAACCTTTAACATGGTTGAGCAGCATATCTTTCCGATAAAGCAGAGTAGATCAGAATTTGGAAGCTGTTTAGATCACCTGGTGGCCTAAGACCCATGGGAATGCCTTTATGTTTTACCCTTGTCTTTGGCAAATTCTGAGCCCTAGTCTAGTATGATCAACAATTGCTAGCCTTTAAGGATACGGTAAACTATTATGGGTGAAATCTAAAGCAACTTTGCATATACTTGGGTGACAATGCATCAAAGACTGCTTTTGTTAACAACAGATGCCATAAGTGTGCAGGGCACACGTAAAGATGGTTAAATATAATAGCAAGAGACAAATTTGAGTTCAAAAACTGCCTCATTATAGGCTTAGCTTATTACAAAGGCTGTCATGTCATGCAACTGCTTTTTTTTTTAAAAAAAGGGAGCTGGTGTTGAATTTTTACTTTGAAACTGGTTTATGCATAGACAAAACACAGCGGGAAAAAAATAGTATCAGGAAGAAAAGTACTAAAAGTAGCCCAAACATATTTTAGAGGGGATGAGGATTTAAGTGCTTTTTTTGACATACGTGTCCAAAGTTATCATTTTCACTATAATGCTATGAAAGTATATATCATTTTCTTCAGGACATCCTTAACCACAGTTTTATAAAACTCATTTTGAAAAGAGATATAACAATTCTGGGACACAATATTCAAGCTAAAATCATACTCCAAAAGATAATGTTTTTGTACATATCAAAAAAAGTAATTAGACCCTCATCCCTCCTTAATTGATAAAAACGTTTTGACTAACTACAACTCTTGAAATAGCTATGCCAAAATAAGCAACCATGATTCAAATTCAAATGTACTTCTTTTTAAATCTACACTTACTGTATTGAGTAGCATGACATATTCCATAGTTATAACTATTGAAGTATAAGAATTGTCATTAACATCACACTATTCCTGAAAACCACTAATACTCACATTAATGCCTGCAAGCTTCCTAAATTTCAATTGTTAACCTTAATGATAGGAAATAGCCAAACTCTAATGATATTTATCCTTTCAAAATAGATGAAACTTCATATTGAAATGTATAGCTACAGAACTTTGTTTTTTTGTAAATAAAATTCAAAACACCATACACTGTAAAAAGTATTTCTACATCTAGGTCAATCAATCAACAGTGCCATGATTCTCTTGTGTGTCTCTTGACAACGTCACTATGACAAGTTACTTTATATTGGCTTTTGCTTCAATGGCTATTCCACGTGAGAAAATGAAACAAAATTTTCCCACGGTCATATGACCTGTTTATTCAGTTTTCTATAGCAGTTATAAGTACAAAAGCATTTATTGTAATGGAAAAAAAAAAAGAAGCACAGCTTCCGTTTACTGTTCATTCACAACTGATTTCCACAGGCTATAAATTACTATGCAGGAATAACACCATTACTTATTTCTTTACTACTAATACTAGCAACACTATAGATATAACCCCTGATGTACATGTAAATAAACAGCCTAGCCTTGGTGGCATTCAATAAAAGTACTGGAGCTAGGATGATTGAGCATTTAGAACAAAAAAATATAAAAACCCAACATTCAAACATTGTAAACAAAAATCACAACACTGCATTTGGATCAAGATCAATATATGTTAGAGAAAAGCTTTTATGATTCCCCATACTTCCACAAATAACAGTTGCTCTGACTGAATTCAAATAACATACCACTGGAATTCTTTTGAGTGAAATGAAAAGACCCAAACTGTGAGATTCTACCAACTTCATAGACATAGAGGCATTCAATTTTTTAAAAAAATCAAGTAACAATCTGGTATAAAAGACTTGAAACATCTTCTCTAATATGTTCATCAGCTCAAATATTTACCACACTGTGAGAAAGAGATCTAAGCAATTTTCACAATAAACCAGGCATAATCAAACATACTTGAGGCAATATAGTGTAAAAATATAAAAAGAAATGGCACCAAACCAAAAAGAAAAAGGTTGCAATTGAAGTCTGATTTGTTTTCTATTCGTTAAGACAGGATTTTTTTTTTGGGGGGGGGGGCTGTTAGTTTTTTATATGATGGTCAAGATCAAGCTACATTTTAAGTTTACAAAGTCACAAATCAATCAAAGTTTGAATGGCAAAACGTCACTAGTTTTTGAAGTAAATCAACATAATACTTCAATTGCAAATGTTAAAACTGGAAGCAACAGAAACGAAAATGACAAGCCATGCTTCTATTGACATTTGGCCAAAAGCACCAGCTTCTTTGTGTGAGAATATTGACTTGATTTTTCCCACGCTACTGTCAATTACACCTTTAATCCAGCTTAATGCCACAGCTAACAAAAGCACACGACTTCATTTGCATAAAGCATAATGGTGCTGTCTCATGATATGAGTTCTATAATGGTGACATCATAACAAAGGAACCATGCAAAACCATAAAACAAATCCATCAGCTTTATGACAC
>JAVSBT010456655.1:0-10605 GCA_033118115.1 Pharyngocirrus eroticus
TTTCTGCTGGTACCTCCGAAGTTGAGAACACCAACAGAAAGCGAACAGTACAAAAAATTCATGGCAAAGTTATCTGCCAGTGTCATCCTTAATACTCCTGATAAACAACGTGTCTATAATATTTTGGCTAGGACCGGAATTCCCCTCACACTCGTTGATCATTCTGTACTCACTGATGTCGAGAACGTATGTGAACAAGTGAAGCTGTTAGGAAATAAAATTCTTGAATCTCCAAGTATACGTCACTATTTCGACCCTACTACAAAGATTTACCCCCATGACACTAAACAACAAGAACTTCCAAATGTTTTCAGCGGACCAGAATCCCGTGAACTGATGCTAACATTGGTGAAGGAAGTATTCCCTTACGTTAACACTATTGAAGAAGCACATTTGAGAATTCTTGAGATGGGAATACCGTTTCTGTTCGGTTCTGATGTCTATGACTTCATCAAATTAGGTGTCCACGGTCAAATTCCAAAAGAAACTTTGAAAAGGCTTGGCTACGAAGTACAACCATTAAAACGACTGTCCTCGGCATCACCCCAAGTGGAAATTGCTACATCTCGTGAAGATCTACTGAAAGACATTCCTGTTGCTCATGGTATTTTCAAAGACTTTAATTATCTACTCATTCCTGACAAACATAGAACTCTGAAAGAAAGACAATCCTATGGGCGTTTCGTCATTACTGTGATGTTTGAAGCCATAGACAAACAACCGGATATGGAATATGTATTTACATTTTTAGCAAGAAGGGGTATTCCTCCTTACCTTTTGAATGAGCAGGTCATATTAGATCTAGAGAAATCGTGTTCAGACAAAAAAATGACTGGAAAGGTTCATCAAAACCATGATGCATATGCAGTAGAATATCAGAAAGCTAAGCTAGAATGGCCCTTCGAGAATTCTAGCAAAGAAAAACCTTTAGATTACAACTTTGCAAATCCTGATGCATGGAAAAAACTTTTATCGATTTTGATTAATAACATTTTCCCAAATGTGACCACAGTATTTGCGGCGCACAAACTGATTCTCTTAAAAGGGTATGCCTTGTTGTTTCCGAATGAAACCTTTGAATTGATCAAAAAGGGCGTAGATGGCAAACTGGACAACTTTACTCTGTCACTGCTGGGACTGAAAGAACAGCCGCAAAAAAAAGTTTACATAGCCCATGGCATTTTCGAAGATTTCCAGTTCTTATTTACACCTAAAGTTCTTAGGACAGAAGAAGAAACGACCAAGTACAAAGGGTTCTTGATATCACTCGCTGTAGAATCTATCTATGAAAAACCAGACTTCGAGAGCACAGTTCTATTTTTAGCACAGCGAGGAATTCCAGTTTTATTATTACCAGTTGAAGTGACCACTGATATTAAGAATTTATGTCAGAATGTAAAAACAAACGGTCCCATTTTTCAGAAACAAGACTATGGAAGGTACGGTATTTTATGGCCTTTACAAAACCCCGTCAAACCATTGAAATTTGATTATGATTTGTCAACATGTGCAGTTGAAAACGTAGACACACTTTTAAAGGTTTTAATATTTCAAATATTTCCGTATGTAAACACTGTAACAGAAGCTCATGATTTATTTTTGTCAAAGGGCTACATATTTTTGCTTCCGACATTTGTTTTTGATATATTTGTTAGTGGAGTTAAGAATAACATATCGCCTGAAATTTTAAAGCGTGTTGGACTAACACGCCAACCGAAAAAAGAGGCACCATCTTCAGAACCAGTGACATATGAAGCACATGGAATTTTCAAAGATTTCACTTATCTATTCAAGTCGAAAGTAGGCAGAACAGAACCAGAATGTAATAGGTATACAGGTTTTTTGGCGACAGTTGTGATCGACTTAATATATGTGAATAATGATATGCCCGATATTCTCACATTCCTAGCTGGACACGGTATCCCAGTAGCTCTTTTGCCGGATCATGTTTTGAAAGATATTAATGATCTTAGTAGATACTACAAAATAAAAGAGCAGGAAATTCACAAGTGGAGTAAACCCTGTAGAGAATATCCTGTTAAATGGCCTTATCAGAAGACAAGTCTTAACATGGATTTTGATTATAATCTGCACAAACCAGAAAATCAACTCAAGTTTATAAGGCTGTTGACTTTCGAAATATTTCCCATGGTAACAACCGTTGAAGAAGCTCACACCATGATTCTTGATAAGGGGATAATTTTTATGTTTCCTGCAGTCATTTATGATATAATCAAAGTTGGGGTACAGAATAAGTTGCCAGAAAGTATTCTTAGACAATTAGGTCTCACTACACAGCCCCCCAAAAAGATAACCCTAATTTGTGATGCTCCAAAACCTGAAGAAGTAAACGTGAGTTCTATTGTAGCAAACGATCTTCCATCAAAACCAGAAGACCCAGAGGTAAACGAGAGTATACCCCTTCCATCGTATCCATCGAATGTATCGGCTAAAGAATTCACCCCTGTAGCAAACTATCTTCCACCAAAACCAGAAGGCCCCCTGTTTGGACCACGATTGCAATCTCAAGGACCCCATGGTATTTTCAAACAATATGGCTTTCTTTTCGTCGCAGCAAAAGACAGGTCATCTGAAGAAAAAACCCAATACACTAGGTTCATGGCAACTGTGTTTATGGAAGTCCTTAAGTCTAGCAGCAGTGTTAATTTAATTATGAGAAGGCTAGGCAGGAGAGGAATTCCAATTGGTATACTGCCAATTGAGGTACTCTCGGACATTTTGACGCTAGCATCTCATTATATGAAACACGGAACAGCCCCCGATGAATTGATGATAAGAGATACATATGAACAACATCCAATGCAATGGCCGTATTTGCCAAGAGATGAGGAAACAGTTTACACTTTCGATCCTAAAGATCCTCAACAATATAATAAGCTTTTAACAGATTTGATTTATAATGTGTTCCCTTATGCTAGTACGGTCGAAGACGCACATGCAAAAATGCTTGATCTAGGGATGTCTTTTGAATTAACACCAGATATCTATGACTTTATAATAAAAGGGGTTAATCAGCAGATACTAATAGAAACACTGAGGATGCTTAATATAAATGCACAACCTGCAAAAGTGACAACAACGGAAGATACCGTAGCAAAGATTTCAGACAATGTTGGTGAACAGTATTCAACTGAACATGGAGATATCGTAGATTTTCTTTATAACCAGTGGCAAGAGGACAAGGATGATCCCCAAGCAGTAGTTTACGAAGAACCAGGATGTGAATGAAATATGAACCACGTTCCCAGAGGAAGGACTCATTTTCTAATAAAACTGGGAAAACAAATAACCAGCCATATTTTTTTTTGTAAACTTAAGAATAAATATAGAAAACTATTTTAGTCTTGGGGTGTTTCTGTACGAAATAATAACAGTCTTTTATATTATGAAAACAGATATGATTTTGCAACTTACAGGATTTTTGGAAACATCTTTTCTTGGACACACTAGGGCATTTACAAGTTAAAGTAAACAAAGCTGATTTCTTTATGGTTCAGTTTGGTGAAGCTATCAATGAATCAATGGTCTAGCATTACGATTATAAAGTATAGGGGACCATTCTCTATAATTATCGTATTTAGTTCTTTATTCGTCTATAAGAAAAGAATTTTCAGGTGATTTTTATAGTCTACTACAGTATTTTTTCCTTATTGCAGGCAATAACAGAGATGCGATTACAAATCGATACCCCACAGTGTGGAAATCCCCCTGTCGGTGAAGGTATCTACAAAAACTTCGAATTCCTGCTGGTTTCCGAGAGAGAAAGGAGCCCTTTGGAGAGAGAACTCTTCGCAGCATACATGGCCAAGTTGCTGCAGGACGTAATCAGTAAAAACGCCAACATTAGAATTGTCTTATCCTTTTTGGCAAGGGGAGGAATTCCTATATCTCTCCTACACAATGAAGTACATGGTGCAATAAAAAAAATGTGTGATCAAGTAAAACAGTGTGGGCCTCAAGTTGCCTTTTATCCAAACGTCAACGCATATATTCGCCCAAATACCAAACTTATTGCTTATGCTCCAAAGGGCCGAGAAAAACATTATGAGTATCAAAATTCTGATGCTGCTTTATTTTTGAGGAAATTGGTACTTGATTTCTTTCCAAAGACCAACTGTCTTGCAGAGGTACATTTATGGATGCTTGATGATGGTATGTCTTTCATGTTTGAAAGAGATGTATATGATTTTATCAAATTGGGGCTTTACAATCAAATACCTTGTGAGACGCTAAAACTTATAGGACTGTCCTGCCAACCCCCTAAACGTGTCCCACCACCGCCAGAGAATTGGCCAATGCCCGAGGCCCATATTCCTAAGGGAGGCTTATTGAAGTGGTTAGTAAAAGCCCATGGAGTTTTTTCAGATTGCCAGTTTTTATTTACCCCTGAAGTTTGTAGAACACCTGAAATGAAAGAACAGTATAAACGATTTAGAATTACAATTCTTCTAAAGGCATTAGTGGAAGAACCGACAAAGCATTTCGTGATGATGCATTTGGCTAGAAGAGGAGTTCCAACTGCATTTCTATCAACAGATGTTATAAGGGACATTGAAAACCTAGTGTCAAACCCAGAAGACGTTTTACCAATATTAGCAGTACCGAAAGCCAAACGAGATGAGATGTTAAGATACAGTCGCTATCATTGGCCATACCCAAATCCAAAACCTCTAGCAAATTTCTGTTACTATCCTCCTACACCACAAAACCAGCATAACCTAATCAAATTGCTAGTTTCATATGTTTTCCCATATGCGTTGACAGTAAAAAGAGCTCATGAAATGATACTGGACATGGGTTTGGCTTTCCTGTTTGAACCTGGAATATACGACATTATACAATTTGTGGTGGTCAAGAAAAAGTTGCCGCACTACGTGCAAGTGGCCCTGATAGATGGGATACCAGCCCAAATACGACTCAAAGCTCTTCCTCCATGCTCAAAGCCACGGAAGGCACCTTCATATACCTGCCTGTCACCTGTTTCGCAAACGGCTATACCCCTTCCGTCGTATCCATGGAATATATCAGCTAAGGAATTTACCCCTAAAGTAATGGACTACAAATGCAGTACATCGTCAATATGCGCTGATCGCACCCCATCTGCCTGGGATCTCTCTAATCGCCAGATTTATCTAAACAACCCCGTAACAGAATTGCAACCGGAATTGCCACCAGAGGGTTGTCCAAAAAAGTACTCTAAATCTTCATTTTTCCTTAACAGTAACTTTAGTAATTATGGTATGACTTATAGAGTGAAATATTATTACAAAAAATGCAGAAAGTCCTGTACAAGATTTGTTCACAGTGTCAGTTGTTGTTTTCTTTGCGATCCGCTAGAAAAAGATAACGTACCACCGGGAACAACATTAAGGCCAGCTATGGTAACACATGTAAGGCCAGATATGGTAAGAAATACAAGGTCAAGTATGCAAACAAACGTGAGGCCATGTATATGAAGTTTGTTATTCTAAATATAGAGCATGTAACAGTTGGTGTTTATCAGGAAAAAGGGAGTGTAATTTTCATTTATATTTAATGGATTTCTACATCTTTGGTCTTAAGTGGCGCTTCCACATGATGAAACCTAGCCATGTATATATTTTTATTTTATATTTTCTAATCATTTCATCAATTTTACAAACTTTTGGAATATCATTGTAATGTACTGTTATGAAGTGTAACAAGCAATGTAATAAAGATGATAAACATGATTCAAAGTGTGATTTGTTTTAGAAATAAGACTAAGAATATCTTAGAAATCGAATTAGTCCCTTTGAATTTTATGTTTGAGACACGGAAATGATAACCACTATACAAAACTGCAAATTCCATGTTGTTGAATACTTTTTTACACAGCCCTTTTCCAAATCGACCAAACATAACTTGGTATATGCGTTTGATACTAAAATATAAGACAGATGATTTAGCAGAAAAGAATGAGAGGATCATCTTTTTCAACTGCTTTCCCTTTTGGATTTTGATGTCATTCCCATGAGATAGGAATATTTTGGCCTTCAGGTCAAGTTTACAATCGATGTAGAAAGTGGGCCTCTGAAATCATAGCAAAAAACAAGTATATAGGCAGAATAAACAAATACAAAATGACCAGTTGGTTAAACTTCTTTCAATGTCCTCATAAGAAAATGGCATATCACAGAAGCAAAAAGGTTTACACCTATCATTTGAATGGAAATGGAGTAGGCATGGCTGTGCTTGTGTTTTGTTCACAAAGATGAATCGATCTCCAAGAATTAAATATACATTATACATTACACCTAACCTAACCTACTATACCATACGAATCCAGTGCAAGGTATTTTAAACAACACATCATTATTCAGTTTCGTTCTCTCCTTCACAGAAAAATATACTTGCTTGAATGCTGTCACAAAGCTCACAAAAAAATATGTTATTCCAACAAAATCAAAATTGCATTATAGCTACAATTGATAGCAGATAAGAAAAAGACCCATACAGAATTCATAAAAAAAACCTTTCACTTATTATAAGGTACTGTTTACTGTTCTGTTTTGTTTATGCATTGAGTCGTAGAATAAGTATTTGACCATGGAGTTACAATACAAAGTGCTTTCCTTTTTCGTTCCAGATATGAATAAAAATGGCACAACAAAGTCCAACAGCGGAGGGCATCTTTAAAGATTATGCATTCCTTTTAATTTCTGATAGAGAAAGGACACAAGCACAAGCAAACCAATATGGAGTCTTTATGACCAAACTCCTTGCAGATGTAATAAAACATAATCCAGATCCATCTCATGTGCTACGAGTATTGGCAAGAGGAGGTATACCTATATCTCTCTTACATACTACAGTACACTTTGACATCACATCAATATGTGACAATGTAAGAGCATATGGACCGCAAATTGCAGATTCACCAGGAGTGCGAAACATGTATGCGGCAAATACTCCTTTATACCCATATGAATCACACGGTGCAGAAAGAGACTACAGCTACCAACATGAAACCCATCGGTTTTTGAGGACCTTAGTAAATGATGTCTTTCCACATGTCAGTACTGTAGAGGAAGCACATCACATGATGCTAGATATTGGAATGTCATTCACATTTGACAGAAGTGTTTTTGATTTTATCAGACTCGGAGTGTACTATCAATTACCGAATCAAACATTGCGATTGCTTGGCCTAAGATCTCAACCAACTAAACAAGTACAAATGGGTCCAGATCCTCCTGCTGCTGTATCTCAAGTTTTTATTGAAGATATGAACTTTGCGTTGGGTTTGCCAATTGCCCATGGCATTTTCAGTAATTTTCAATTTTTATTTACACCGCAACCTCTTAGAACCCCCCAAGATGTAGATTCAATGAAAAGATTTATCATAACAATAATGTATGAGTATCTATTACATCAGTCATCCTTTGATGGCTGTATAGTCTTTCTAGCACGAAGGGGTATACCGATAGCATATTTACCAGTTGATGTTGAAAGGGAAATCTACAATTTATGTGAACACAAGGAAAAATTTGGTGATAATTTAACACCCCGAGATAAGCTACCAGGTTTATATCATAGAAGTAGCTTGCCAATGCCATACCCACATCCTCGACCACCTGCAGATTTCAAATACAATTTCCTTGATGAATCAGCAAAAAAGAAATTTCTGGAAGTTTTGGTATTTCAGATAATTCCAGCATCTAGGACAGTGGAACAAGCACATCGTTTAATGTTAGATCGTGGGATAGCTTTCCTTTTCTCAGGTTCATATTATGATATAATACGAAAAGGGGTCAGGGGTCAACTACCTGATGAGATTCTAAGACTATTCAAGATGGATGATGTACCAGTTCAAAGAAGAACACTTGCAATAGAAGCACCACCATCAACAGGAGGTGCAGCTGCCTCACCTGTAGAACCTGTAGACCCTTATCTATTAAAAGTAAAACCGGATCAAGCACACGGAATATTCAAGGATTTTCAATTTTTATTTCTTCCCGAGAACAGACGATCACCAGAACAAATAGAGCAATTTGATCGATTTATGGCAACTATTGCCATGGAAGTGATCAAGGATAACCCTAAAGCTGGTAGTGTTTTTGACTATTTGGGTAGAAGAGGTATACCTACTCAAACCATACACCAAGAAGTTAAGTCTGCTATCATCAAATTATGCCTTCTTACCAAAACTGGACAGTTGCCAGATGAAGATAGCACGAAAGCACTTTACGAAGAGAACCCCACGATTTGGCCATATACAGCTTTAGGTCCAGAAAGGACAGTTAACTATGACACAGCCAAGCCTAGAAACATGGTTTCGTTGTTGAGAACAATATTAATCGATATAATACCGCATGCTACCACTGTAGAAGAAGTCCATAAATTAATGCTAGATGCAGGAATGTCTTTGAAGTTTAGTCCAGATATTTATTCTTTCATTGTAGCAGCTCTTGCAAATGCGGTACCAGATAGCTTGTTGGATTCGTTAGGAATAGAACGTAAGACCCCACTACCTGAGTCAGAAGAAGTACTAGAATGCGAACCCCCAAGTGGAGGACCAAATATCTATCGAGCTCATGGTATATTTGGCAATTTCCAATTTTTATTTACGCCAAAATCTATGAGATCACAAGGAATGAATGTACTGTATCAGCGATTCCTTGCCACTCTTTTGGTTGAATGTATGGAAGCGAATCCAGAAGCCAGAGTTGTTTTAATATTCTTAGCTAGGCATGGTATTCCAATTGAATTACTAGCAGATGATGTGAAACAAGAAATAATAAAGGCTTGTGTTCGTATTAGTAATACTGGAGTCATGGGCCCTAATCATAACAAACTTAAAGAGCTCTATGCTAAAAGTCCATTAGAATGGCCTTATGCAAATTTATCTCCTGAAACAGGTTTTGGTTCCAATTTAGACATTCCTGAAGTCCTTGAAACGTGCCTAAAAAGGTTAATACTAGATGTCATATTCAAATCTCAAGATGTTAAAGAAGCCCATGTAAGAATGCTTGATATGGGGATGGCATTTACTTTTACTATGTACTTGTTCGATTTTGTACGTGATGGTATGGCCAATCGACTTCCTAGGTCTGTTTACTTGGATTTGGGTATAGCACCCCCAAGCGGAGCTCCAGATGATGATTCCGATGATGGTTTCAAAGTAACGCCTCAAACATCCGAAGGACAAAAAAAGAAAAAAACAAAACAACAGGGTAGCGCAACAATATTTCCTACAGTTGCCCCCCGAAAATTGTCAAAAAGACAACAACGTAAACAGAAATCGCCAAATGTACAAGAAGTATTTTCTAGTGAGCAAACTGTACCAGTTCCAACACCTAAACCAGCTAGCCAACCGAAACCCTCCCCTTTTAGATTTTTGCCAACTGAAAAAATATCAGCTTCAGGAATATCCCCCATGGAACAAGAAGCTAAAAAATCATCAAAAAGACGACAGAAACCTCAAAAAGTACAAGAAGTTCTATCGTGTGATCCTAACAAATCTGCCTCGTCTACTAGACCACCAGTAATAACCCCACCTGGGTACATTGAAAGACCATCCCCATCGTCCGTTACAACCTCTCCTATTAAATCACCTGATGAAGGATATGACACAGGCTCTGCCAGTAAAACCACTACAAGGGTTTGTAACAGGGACAATGATATACCTCAATATGTTTTGAATGATCAACAAAATATTGAAGAACGTGAGCCTGATCCCATGGCTTTGGAAGACTTCCTACTGATGAATTGGAGTGAAGATGCCGAAGACCCTTTGGCAACTAGTCAAGATGACAATGAGGATATTCCAGATATGTGGAAAATTTGGAATGAATCAGTCCCGCCTTTGCAGCAATTTACTGGGGAGCGTGTGGCCAGTGGCATATATAAAGATTTCCAGTACCTTCTTACGCCAAGAAACAGGCGGTCAACAGCTGAAAACGAACAATATACAATATTCTTTGCTGCATTATTACTGCAAGCATTTAAACCCAATGTAACCAATGCAGATATAATTCACTTCTTAGGTAGAAGGGGAATCCCTGTAAGTTTACTTGCAAATGATGTCAAAAGAGACATAAAAAATGCTGTCTTAAAAAATATGTTTCTTCGATCAAGAAATGAGTTTCTTAATGAATTGAAAACATTTAATTATTATAATCCTATTTTCTGGCCATATCCACAACCTGGTGAAGCTATTATATACTGTTATGATCCGACGGATGTTAGTAATTATACAAATTTTATTCGAACCTTAGTAGGCGAGGTCTTCCCATATACTAGCAATGAAAGGGAAGCTCATATCATAATGTTAGATATGGGTATATCCTTTGAATTTGGCAGGTTTGTTTACGAGTTTATAAGATATGGTGTCGCAGGAAGATTAAATCTCAATTTCTTGAGGCGAGTACTTAATATGTCAAAGAACCCGGATAAGAAATCAAGACCTATAGAGTACCCTTCTGAAAAACAAGGGCAACCAAAGCAAGCTACCCAGCCTTCTCAACAACGCCAAGCGACTCAAGTTGTACAACCATATCAACCACGCCAAGGATACCAACCTCGTCAGCGTTATCAACCTCGTCAAAGTTTTACACCTCAACA
>JAVSBT010456766.1:0-46995 GCA_033118115.1 Pharyngocirrus eroticus
GAGCTTAAAAACATCAGTTCAGAGAAACTAAAGGCAGTTTTGTGATCAGTGTAATGCACCTGATCATAATCAATCAACAAATTCACTGAACTACAAATTAAGTCAACTTTTGTTGCGTAGTGTTAGCTTTCACTTGTTCTTTAGAAAGGAGAACTAGAAAATGGTCCAGCCCCATCCATTGACTAACTAATCAATTTGGAATGGCCCTCAGAATGTAAATTTGTAGGATTTCAGGACCAGATAAAATAACTTACAATTTTCAGTGTGACATCATAATAATCATTGAAATTATCTATGACTACCACACTAAGGTTTGGGTATGTGGATAATTGTTTACTTAAATGGAACCCAATGAAGCCAGCTCCACCAGTGACTAGAATTCTTTTGGCAGTGGTGTCAGGTGTAGAAAGTCCTAGTGAAAAAATATAGAACAACAATTTTTTAAGTTACTTATAACATGAGAGCTTTAATGGCTAATTGGGTAGAGTGTTAGCTTCAAAGGAAGAATGAAGTCACTCATTATGTTAGGGGAATCCTTCAATATGAGATATCCTTTCTACAGTCAACCTTACCCAAATAATGGTCGTAAGCCCAGTCTATACTAGAAAACATTTTTTGAGTTGTTTAAACATGCACCATGATCATTTGAAGTCATTTGTTTTGCACCAGGTCTAAAATAGTAAACATACGTTTTCTAGAATATGCAGACATGGAATGTTTCGACATGTTTGCTTGAGAAAACAATACTATACTTGACTATATTATCTTTCTGAGGTATATAATAAGAAAGTCTAGATACACATTATATCTTATATATTATACATACCATGCAAGTACACTAGCTGTAATACACTGTACCATCCCACAGCAAACAACAGAATCAGCCCAACTGATAGGCTCTTCTTTTTAATATACGACATTCCAGATTGAGATATTCTGATCCAGAATTTTCTTGAAACGCAACAACCTACTGAAAGATATATTAGATGATATAGCTATAACACTTCAAAAAGTGTATCCACAATAATTATACCAAAGAGTAAACAACTTTTTTTCTTGCATTGTGCATGCATGGTCAATCATGTCTTTAAATCAAACATTGTGCTACAAATCCAAAGACCATAACAAGGTATACAATGTTAAGGCCCTTATGGCCAAAATATTACTATTAGTTTTAAAGTGAGTTTTTTTTAATCGGCTTCATAGTACAAAATGCTCTTTTCACAAAGGGGCAGTTAGGGTACTTGACTTGGAAAATGGCGTGGCCTCATCCATCAACCAACTAATCTATTTGAAATGGCCTAATGAATCATTTTTTAATGAATTGGATGAAATTCTGAACATACATGATTATTGAGTTTTAAAAAAGTGCTGAGAAAATTGTAGAAAGATTATTTTGTTTTAATTGACACTTACATTGGGTGTGGGAGAATAAACGGAATTTTTGAGGTCTTTTAGCACACACTTTATTTCCAAGTAAGAAATAGCTTATAAGTGTATGTGTTAAAAATGCATGAAATAATCCACATGGTTTAAAGTATCTCTATATGCAGTTTATAAACTATAAAATGGGCAGCTATCTGCATGATAACCAAATCTTCCATCCCTCCTCTTTTCCTAATTTCGGGGATTAGACACTGTCCGCGGACCCCGATACAGGCATAAGCATGGACCCGTTCAAGATAATCCATTAGAAGCAATGTCTTAGATGGACCACTGAATGACAAGGATTCATCATGTCACAAAACTTTACATGTATAGCAGAAACTCGTAAAAAAAGTCACTCACTAAATATTTTGTAAATTGCAGATAGAGATACTTTAACGTTGTAATATGCATTTGTTTATACCTACCAAAGAACATCATGTTGGAAATATTGGAACAGTCACACTATCTGAGATTCAAACACCTAGGCAACAAACTTTTAATTCCATTTCTCTATTGAAAATGTTTCAACAATAAATCCATAATAAAAGATTGACAGAACCCTGAAATTGTATGCATCTTTTCACTTGATTCTGACAATTTAACCACATTATCAAAGCGTACAGCTTTAAAAAAGAAATATTAAAATATTTGAAGGATATTTGACCTACTTAATGTGTCCTTGACATTGATTTAAGGACAGTTGAGCTGCAGATGCTTTAATTCTGGATGCTCATCATGTTGCTTTCAAGAATATTCCTCATTTAAACTTTAAATATCCTCCAGTGATATTCTGTTTCTGTAATTCCTGATACCAAATACTTGAACCTCAATTCTTTTGATAAATGTACATAACATAATTTCATCAATGTGTTTTATGATCTAATGTGGGCGCATAATGGTAAAGAAAACGTACCAAATAAAATTGTATGTATACATGTTAAGAGAAATCTTTATATGAGATCATGTTTTTTTCCATTCAACCTCTTTTACAACTTCTACATTTTTGAACTATAAAAGGAAATATTTGATTTGCGCTTGATTTTTTGGCATAGTTATTAAAGAAATCTCAAAAAAGTAAGATCTTCTACAGACGTTGTATCAATTCCTTAACTGAAAAATGTCTAGTTTAATATAAATTGTGAGGAGGTAGTGTTCACTAATTAGTTTTTATTTTCTTTTGGAAATAGAACGTCAACATGAATGCCCTTATTGTATGATCAATATGTTTTTGGAAAAAAAAACACTATACAGTTACGTTTGGATAACTATATTCATAAAAAAATCATACAATAAGCTGCCTGGTTACTTTCCCAGAATTCTCTGGCATCCATTAAATTATTAAGAAAAGACACTGAAACTAGGTATCATTTGCGAGGACACAAACATATGGCATGGTAGTGATTGAACCCTTGACATTCCGATATCTTGATGAATACTTCAAGATGACCTAGAAAAGGCATTCTGTGCAGCTGATGTCAGGGATGAGCCAATTATCAATGTAATTCCAATATTTATCTTTTAAAACATCATAAAATATAATAACAAAAAAGGTTGTACATTAAAGCCTTTTCAAATAGTGATACATGTACCAATTTATTATTTTCATTACATTTCATGTATATCCACCGAACAGAGATTTTAATAAAATGTAATAGCTTGGGTATATTTTCTACACAGCATGGCTTGGGACATTTCAGTGTTACGCATGTATTGTTAATATACACAAATAATTCAAGGTAAAAACTAACACTAAACAACAATCATGTACACACAGGAAAATAGGGAATATCATACTCATATCTTGCACTGTCCAGAATTGGTCCTCAATCCTTTAACATAATAAAGTCCAAAGGCAAGCCAAACCAAGCCAATTATTGTATATAGTTGTCCATTATAATTAGCCCTATAAGCTTTCTTTGTAAATAGAAATCTACTTGATCAATCATTAGAGTGTACATCTTTGAAGTTATTCAGAAGTGAAATATTGTTTTGAAACTAATCCAACATTTTAGAGAGTATTATTGGTATGTATCATGGAATTATAATTAAAATACATCATTCTGGAAGTTGTAATCCTTTTAATTTAATAATAAACACATTTGTAGCACCTTTTTTTGAAAAATGTATAATGTTAAATTTCAAATCAGTAACAAAATAAAAATACAAACAATTATTTGCATTTGACTAATATAACAAAATTTTAACAATTGACTCTTCGATGGAATGTATTATACATCACAAAATAGCAAATCACTTCTAATTATGGAAAGTCTTCCTTAGTGTTTTACACCATTATTACATCTTAAAAAGTAGCACCCCCTGGTGATGGAATGACGTTAATTGGAAAACAAATTTCTGAAAATATTAATGAGTTCATCATCCTTATAATAATGATGAAAGCATGGATTCTTGACATTACAAATATCAACTAGATGTCCTTAAAATCATCTATCTCAAATTCCATACTAAACTGCACCCTTCAAACAAATAAAACTCATCGATTTAATGATTACATTTTCTTTTTTTCTTTTTGAAAATAAAGAACATAAACTCTCACGGTCTTAAAGAACATCCTAACAACATCACATTGAGCATAAGAATATTACAACAGAAACACACATCTTTGGAGACAGTTGTGCGTAAGATTATCATATAGATTATGATACAAAGCTCATTTACAGTGGAATGGTCAGTCTTGTGCAAATCTGCAGCATATCTTTGTCAATTTTTAGTTTCCGATTTCCAATTTGGACTAAACATTGATTTCTGTATTCATTGTAACAAATGCCTTCCTTCTCAAACGTCTCACCAAATTGGTAAGTGCACACCTAGGGTGCAAAATACTGGGAACTATGCAGTTTTGTCTCCCAAATAAAGTATGTTGCAGTCTCCCTCAATTTTCAATGTTTGGCCTTCTCAAATGTGGCACCCTCCATCATAGGTTATGAAGCATTTCTCATCTTCTAATCTGTTAAATGCTCTGCAACATCACATAACATTAATTTATGTAATACAGTTCCTATTAGCAGTTTTCCTTTGTAAAATGTTGCCACTGATGAACCTTTGAGCTCACTGCCAACATTTGCATAAACTTCAGTTACCTCGGTGATAGTGGTGCCATCTTTTGCTAGCTCTAGTCTCAGGACCTAAAATACAGATAAATATCATACTGGTGAATTTCTTAAATTTCAAAAAAACAAGAACTTGTTTATAAAAGTTACCATGAAGCTAATAAGATTAAGAGTTATTATTAGTTACAATATACTCACATTTGGACATTTTAATAATTTCAAAAGCATTTGCAACCATGAAGTATAAACAAAATACAAAAAGAAAACTCATACAGTGATTCAAAATTATTTCATATTATCCTGACACTTGTTCTGAATTTTGCTATAATTCAGAGAGCAATTTTAAAGGCCTTTATTAATTATTTATTGACGCAACCGTTTTTGGCCTAAACAATTAAAATCCATAAATAGTACAAACTAATAAACCCCTTTTCCATCTTGGATGGAAGCTCGAATTCACCTGTGAAGGGGATGGATAATTTGGATCTGCCATCATCTTGCTGCTCTTCCAGAAAACTGCATGACTTGCAACCCAAATCTCTGTCTCGTTGGAAGCAAGATTAATATTATCTGGAGTAGTGTGGAGAGGATAGGCCTGCAATAAAACAAACTGGGCTTAGTTCATATACTTTCATTGTAAGTGTATGTTTTGACTACTAAAATCCTCAATTTGTTTTGACAGCACTGTGCAACTATAATTTAATACCTGGAGCTAGTTCCAGATTCAATAATATGGCTGAACAAAGTGAAAAAATACACTCTAAAATGGGCCATTTTGCAAACAAATATTGTTGATGAATTGTCATCAATAGGTTATAGAGCTAGAGCACTGGGTTAGACACAAAAATAAGCTGACTATTTTCATGTGGTGGAAATAAAATGATTTTTACCTTGATAAGTTTTAATGAATTGTCTTTAGGACATCTCTTGTACATTAACAGTTGTTGGTGGCCTTCATGGGCAACATAAATTCTTCTGAAAGAGTGAAAAAAAATATAAATCAGATTTCTTTAGAAGCTATGATAACAAAGGCTATTTCACCCATGATTCTTATTCTGAGTTGGTTCCAGGAAGATTCCTCCTATGACATGCAGGTAGTATCAATATGGTAAATATTTGTAAGTCTACAAAATAGAGGGTTAAATATGAGGCTGTTATAATCACTACCAGCAAGTTTGAACAGCAGACATGTTACTACCATGAATAACTAGGTCTACTTAAAAATAATGTGTACTAACTTGTTGTTTGCAGAGGCTATGATTCCATTTGGTTGCTTAAGTTTGTTGACTGCAATCTTGGGCCTTGAACCTTTCTCCCAGTAGTATACCCCGCCCCATTTAAGGGGCATGTGGGCTTCCATTGATTTCATTAAAGGGTGTTCCATGTAGAGATAGTTTGTGTAGTAGAATGCATTTTCACCCACAGCAACTACATCATTTGCTCTGTAAAAATATTTCAATAAAATAATGTACATACATTTAAGACATACCATTTAGAGAGGATCATATCTATATCATGTTACAGACAAAACCTAAATGGTTCAGCTGTTGATGGAACTGATTATTCGTCTGACCATATCATGAAACCTGCATCAGGCCTTGACATCTAGAATTGACCTGGGGCAATGAATTACAAGAATTTGGGGCTCTTGTTGCAAGCAATTATATCATACACTAGTTTGGAAAATATGCAAATACATTAATGTTTTATTACTGTATAAAGTGCCCAAGTCACCAACTTTATGTAGTATATTATGAATATTTTTTTCATAATATTTTCACTTCTGTATACATAAAATCTTTAATTTTTTTCTATTAGAATAATATTATTACAGTGTTATATGTTTGTGTTGATTTATCTTATAAAACAAGTATGATTGTAAATATGATAGATTGCCCCTAAGGTACTAGTATACTCTTGAAGAAAAGCCAAGATGTTGCTATTACCAACAACAATAAGTATCAACCATTTGAATTGATGATTGGTGTTATCTAATCTCTTACTGATTCAATCTGTTATCTGTGTAAGATTCCATATGGATTAGTGTCATCTTTCCCTTGTCAAATTTGAATTGTTCAATTCTATCTTCTTCTGGATGATGATTTACCACAAACAAAGTCATATCAGCTAAATATTTAAAAAAATAGCATGATTAAAAAACACCCACGTCATACTAAATAGGATTAAAAAAAATACTACGATAACAAAGAAGGTCATATCAGCTAAATTTTAATAAAAAATGGCATGTTATACAGTGAATCCCATTAGTATCCACTTCATGATGAAGAATTACGTTAGATCTTTATCAAGTTTAATCTTGTTTAGACCTTCAGACCAGGTTTTCATTTTGTTTGGTGTGGGACTCCATAGATTTTAGAAATGTTCTGAAGCCATTCCCAAGATGTAATCATCTAAAAGCTATGACAGACTGAAGACTTACAAGGTCTGATATTTCTGAAAACACCATCAGACATGTTATGGCTGTCTTCATACTAAACCTAAGCTTCTTCTGTTCAAACATTATTGACAATATGGAAGTGATCCCCAGCCAAATGAAAGTGGTAAAAATATTCTCATTTGTTTTCAATGAATAGCTTTTTTGTCAGGGAATGACAAAAATAAGTAAAAAGAGTCACCAGTTTTAGGATCCACCCAGAGACTGATTCCATGTGGGATGAAATCTTTCTGTGCAATTCCTTGTAGCTTCAACTGTTGTGGCTTTTTATTTGGATGTGACATATTGTACAGATAAATTTTTCCATCCACTTTTGCTGTACTGTTGAAAGACTTTGCTATACCCTTCAAAGATTAAAAAAAACAGTAAAAATAAGAAACATGACTAAATATTTTAACCAACTACCAGTATTATATCAGCCTGTCACATCAATCAATCAATCAATGAAGAAGGAACCAATTTATTTCAAGTAATAGTTTTCAAGCCACATAAACATCATACATAGCCATATTATAATATGAAAGGATCATTGGTATGAGGTCACTTGTAAGAGGTGGAATAAACAACACAAATTGCAACAGAACTATAAAGCAAAAAACAAAATTAAACTACCATGATGTCCTGCATATCTGCTCAATTCAAGATCAATTTAAAATGTTTGGCAATAAAAAACAAAAGTTAAATATTGATGTAACCTTTTTGTACTTACAGATGAAATAAAAGTTGTGCCATCTGCCAGCATATGCAAATCATCTGCTCCATCATCTATTTGAGAGAAAAAATGTAGACCATACAATGATCATTTGATGGCTGTGGTTAAACACACTTTTGGAATAAATTAAAAAGCCTTTTTTCTAATTTTCATGAAATCCCTTAGGTCAAAAATTGTGTCTGACCAGAACATATATCTATTATAATCCATATAGGATTCCAAATGTGTCTGGAAGCAAATTCAATCTCAGCCAATAACCTTTACTCAACAGCAGTTTAGAACAAGGGGATCAATTTATTCCAAAAAATGGCCATTATCTTCCTTTCAATGCATGAGCAAATAGCTACTTTACCAAGCAAGCTATGAATATATATGGATGGAAATAGAGTTAATAGCTGTAAATGGAACTCATAAGGAACACAAAATGGGTTTTTCAATATTTTCAATATTCAAATGTGACAATGTTTCTGAGAGAGTCAATGCAGAATATTTTTACTATGGGAGGGGGGGGGGGGGAGGAGTTAAGGGCATTTCACTAAACTTGAGCTAATAGGCAAGGAGTGTTGGGCACACATTTGTGGGATCTGTAGGATAATGATCCTTTTTACTCCCTTCAAAGGCTTGTCTAGGAAAGCAATTTCTTTTTCCGTGAAGCCTATACCGTAATTTAAGTAGTTGCTCCTTCAATATCTTGTATCAACAGAATGTTATACAAATCCATACTATGTTTTCAATATTGCTTATGTGTCACATACTTATTCCTTCCACATATTTGCAGTCCCCTGGTTCATGGTTGTAGACATCTTCCATTGCACCATAATTCTGTCTGCAACACAAGAAAGAAAAATGGTGATGTGAAAAAAAAATGATATTATTTTTGTTTAGTTGAATAACCAGCATCATTTGTCATGCTTATCCTAATCCAAAGGTCTGATATATAATCTAACACTAGGGGCTGTACAAAACAACTGGGCCATGGTTCTGTATCAAAATAATCAACAAGGTTGATTAATGGCCTCAGTTCTTCAAGCACCTTTATGCTTTGTCTGCACTACATTTTTAATATCCATTGCATGCAAAAATTGGGAATAATTTATGATTTTTCAAGCTAAAATAACACAATATACTGCAAAAAAAAAGCATCTATGTTGAGAGACCTGCTCTAATTCCTACACTTTCATCAATGCATAATATTAAGAATATTTTGCTATTCCATTATAATCAATATTCATTAAACCAGGGCGTATTTTTTGCATTAGTCAATGTGTTTACTGTGCATCTTGCAATAATTTCCACCTATATTTTAAGGCCTTTATTTGAAACAAGTCTTTCAAGAATCGTTTTTAGCACATCCAGGAAATCTATGTCATCTGTTCTCTGGAGCCGACCAAATTTTGCCAAGGGCAGTACATGTATTGATAACAATGATGTACAATATAAGCACTTGCTGATTACTACCGATTGTTGCACAATCTGATTGTTAGAAATATATACTTACATGTACATAGGCACATAGATGTAGGCTAACGCAAGACAGATGCCAAAAAAAGCTTTCTTTTGCCACTCCATCACCAAACAACGTCGTAAATCCTTATTTAGTAAATGCCCCAATTGCAAACCTTGCTGAAACAATCGTCTGTTTATTATGCTGAGAGGACTACAGCAATATCAATAAAGCAGAAGGATGCCGGTAGTATAGTATCTTTTAAACTCGCACATTGATGCCTACATGCAGATGTGACCTGTTTGTTTATGAAAAGAAAAAAATCAGAATGGAGATAACAAAAATGGTCAAATTTTTTCAACTACAGTCTCTACTTAACGCTGAGATGACAACAATAATTCAGAATCCATTATCTTACTTTTGCCTGATTTTTTCTCTGTGTATGTAAATTCTTCGTGGCAATGTTCCAACCACCAGAAGTCAGCAGTCTGTTTATCTTCAAGCAAGCGAACTTCGATCAGCTCTACCAACGAGCGTCTATCGCTTGTGAGGTAAGACGCAATTTTGTTTATTGGCATCTGATTGGTTCTAATTCCACGTGCAAAAGTAAAACCTTATTATGTGACCCCATTAGTTATAGATGAAGGATGAATATTGAAAAAAAATGAAATTACAAAAATAAAGGTATCTGTGTAATTTATAAGTAACTTAGGGGGTTACATTTTGTACCTCTTTTGTCTTATAACCATCTATCCTTTGATGCATTTTTACTATAGATTTAAAGGGCACGTCAAATCATTTTTCCTAAGTCCATTCCAAATTGAGCAGTTGGTCAATGGATTTTTGGTATAATAATCGGGTCGGAGTGTCGATTTTTTATCACTCAGTCTTTTACGTCGACACGACGGGAAAAGGTCTGTTTAGATTGTAAACATCTGGAGTGCTTTAAAGAATGGCAACTCAAAAGATAATTTCAAACGATTACATAGTCGACAGTGTAAACGGGGCTAAAGATGAGCTTAATTTGAATTTTTCCAAAAACTTGTCTTTGATTTTCTCTTATCTTATCTTATCTTATTAATCGGCAAATCCCTATACGGGCAACACGCCAATGGCTTTTCTGTCAGGGTGCCACCCTGGAGAATGAGAGACAGATAACGACATTGTTTTCGGCCATTGTTATCTGTGTTCTTTTATGTGCCATGGGGATAGAATCCACGACACAGGTCCACATTTTACATCCTTTCCGCTACCTCTTTGTGCCGCTATCTCATTCTTGTGTGTTCTGGAAGCATTATGAAAAATAAAGGAATTTACATAATCCAGCTGTGCACATCTAATATTTCTAGTTTTACTCCCATATAAGGAATGTCCCTAAATTTGATGAGGTGGGGCTTGGAAATTCAGGATAAGAGAATGTTGAATAATTGCTTAGATGACTGAAGTGTGGCATTTTTTTGTTAGTACAGTTTTTGAAGTGGAAATGTATGTGGCGGGCGCTCATGCAAGAAATAAAAATCAGGTGCAAAGTGACAACAGCCAAACATATCATATCATCATAGACAATCCAGTGAAATTTATTTTTTCAAAAAATGAAAATGATATTAAATATCATTAAAATTGTGAAATAAAAAAATGAAAATTATAACATCCAAATACAATTCCCTTTATCTTTTAGAGACTTTTTTCCATCTTCAAAATACCTTATTTTAGAATGTTTGCATCTTTATCAACTGTTGAAAGGAACAAATATCAAAATTTGTAAAATTCACAAAACAAGTCTTCTTAATTTTCACTTATAATTGTTATCAATTGTTCATATAATTGTTATCCAAGATTTCTCTATGTTTCACAAATAGAGTCACAGATGAAGCATTATGCAGGGGTCACTTCTTTGTGAGGGCCAAACCATATGATGTTTTATAAACTTCCTTCTATTTGTCCCCCTTTCTAGTAAAACCCCCCCAAGTCACTGGTATCAAAGTATTTTTTTCTTTTACAAAAATTAGTTTGAGTGGTTTTTACTTGTGACACCTAACAGTTAAGTATAAACATTTCACAAAAGGTTAAGTTCACAGATGGGCTTGATTGGCCAGTGACACTGTACATCAGCCCATCCAACTTTGAAAACCAGTGTGACACAATCTTCTCCATTTGCATTATTTGGTTCGTCCTCTTTCCAATTTGTAAAGTTTCCAATGTCTGGGGCTACAATCCCTATCCCTCCATCCCATTGAAAATAACCTTCTTCAGCTTCATCAGTGAATCCAATCCAGGTCATTGCTGCTGTACCAGGTTTTATTATATCTGAAATTAAAGTATCTCTATATGCAATTATGAACTATATAACAGGCAGCTATCTGTCTGTCCGATAAATTTTTTCAAGAGAATTCTTAAGTCGCTCTGTCTAAGACGGACAATCAAATGCAAATATTCATCATTTTACAAATCGTTAAAAGAGAAAATGGAAAAAATGTCACCCGCTAGCACTAAATATTTTATAAATTACATAATTTATACATGTATAGAGATACTTCAATGTGACAAACATGCATTCAACAATCAATAGGATACGGGTACCAAGAGGTGGCGTCTCTGCTGATTATTTACGGCTCATGCTCACACAAGACTACGGATAGAAATATTTCCGAGTTTTATTTCAGTGCCTTACGTGTGACTGAAACACGAGCATGGTCTTTCACTGAGGAAATAAGCCAATTCGTAGTCTTGTGTGCACATGTTTATGAGCAAAGAGCTTAAAAACACAAGAGGGTGCACTCATATTCAACATAATGGTACGCAAAGATTGTAGTGCGTACCAACTACTTGGCGGCGCTGCGCTAAAGCGTGTCACCACTAAAAGTGCTGAGTGCACCCTCTTGTGTGTATAGGCTCTTTGACACGAGTCATGAATAATCAGGAAGAGTGCCACCTATTTGTGCCGATATCCAATTCATGAAAAAGCCTAGGAGCTGAAAGCTTATCTGTAAATTATTTGTACTCTTTGGGTAAAGGGAAAAAATTAACTACACAAGTACATACTACCAAAAAGATAAAATTGTTATGATAATTTCTATTGTGATATTCATTTTCAATATTACCATACCTGTTTGTCTTTCATATAGAGTAGAATTTTTTTCTTCAGTTTGGATCCATATGATATGAGCCAATGGTCCCAATTGACCTTTGCATTCAGCAAGAGCTGCATGGTAATTCATGAATTTGTTAATCACCATAATAAAACTATCAAAGTCTTCTAAGAAAGAACTGTAGGGAAACTTTTCACGAACTGAAACAAACTAAGACTGATTATACATTTGAGTAAAAGTTGTCATGTGTTTATTGTTTTTGCTTTTGGTTTAATATGCATCATTTTAAACTTTTCAAAATCTAATATGATCTGATCTGATCTGATAATTTGTGATGTGATGTGATGTGATGTGATGTGACCTGATTTGATTTGATATAAGATATAGATGATTCCAGATATGAGGCTTAAATAAACACCTGTCCAAAATAAAGGGACAAAAAGAGTGAGCTCTGTCAGATTGATAAATTAATGTGTGGATGTTAAAATCTGTAATGAGCAAATAAAATAAAAATATCTTAACACATAAAATTACATTACAAAATAAAACACACCTGGATATAATTCAAACTAATTTTACCAAATCAAAGTAATTTTACTAAATCAAGACAACTTACATTCAGCCTGCATCAAAATTGTCCCCTTTTCATTGACAGATGGGTTTGTCCAATCCATGTTCCCTATACAATCTCCTGAGTCAACATCAAAGTTGACTACAAGACATTGGTCATTCCTTTTACACTGAGCTCCACAGAGTATCATGTCAGATGTCATAGTGAATGGATTGTCCAATTCGTTATCTACTTCTCTGCTTTTTATGATCAAATATGTCCCAGAATAAATTTCAGAATGGACTAAAATGACCACTGACACCGAGATGTAAATGCATTTTTGTGTTAGGAACTCCATGAGGAATCTTGTAATGTAAGTGAATTATATTTCTTGCGAAAGACAAAATATATATCCCCAAAAAAATGAAGATACAAAAACTTATATTTATATATATTCATATTTCTTTAAGGATATAAAAGTAGTTCACTAGTACTTTATTACAATTTAATATATAAAAGGTGTAGTGGAATATAATCAGGTGAAATAGGAAGGCATTTTCTGTGAAAATTAATTTTGTAAAAGGTGTAGTGTGATTTATTACAGGTGAAATAAGAAGGCCTTTTCTATGGGAGGGGCAACAGTGTTCCATTTATAAGGGTGGATTTTTTTCTTCTTGTCTTCATTTTGAGTATATGGAAATTGGAATAGTAGATTTTTTTCCCAACAAGTCTGTATGGGACAGTATGAAAATGCTTACATGTTTACTCCTGTATCATTTTTGCTTATCTGGGTTTAATAACACCCCCATAATACTTGTCATTGGTCAAAAAAGAGTAGATGCTATTGGTTGTAGGGACACTCCATAGTCTTTATTTACAACATGCAACATTCTGAAAAGAAACAAATTAAATAACATCCTAAACCCAACCATACCCTTATACTGGTACGTAATGTCTGGAGTGGGGACTTTCAAGGACACTAACATTCAAGGACCAGTAAGTCACTTATCACAGCTTTGTTTAACTCTTTTTTTCTCTTTGAATTCCCTGTTAATATTCCAATGCCTACGGAAATGAATCAATTGAGTGCACATCTCCATAACACCAGGACAAACTATCCATGCAGAAATATGTCAATGCTATAGCTTGAATAAACACATCTTAATGAAAAGTGTAGCATCTAACTTCTGGGGAAAAAAGAAGCTAGACAAAACAAAAGACAAGACAAGACAAGACAAGACAAGCCTCAAACTTCTGAAGAAAAACTTTGAAAAGATGTTAACAATTGGTTTATATCTAGTTTATGTAAAGAGTCATTGTTTATGGTATCATCATAACACAATGTTTCTAAACCTGTCCATTGACCTTGGCTCAAAATGGGAGAAGAGAGGTGGTTTCAACGAAACAAGGCAAGACTAAGCAAGACAAGAGAAGGGAAGGCATGACGAGACGAAACAAGACAGAGCAAAACAAGACTAGACATAAACTTTGTTTGAAGTGATACAATAATAATAACCAGTCAGGTTATTTTAGTGATTTGGTGGGGTCTTAATTAGGTTTGACTGTACATGTACAAGTGAATGCCCTTGTGTTATTTTTGTTACTTTGGGATGAATAAAGTGTTTTCTTTTATACCTCATTGCTATATTATGGATTTGCACTATCAGGACTGAACTTTTGATGAAAGTAATATACAATCATACCTTCAGGAAGATTAGAAAATAATGGACTTGATGGTTCATATTGTTGAACAAATCTTTTCCCCCATGGAATTATCTTCTTTCAAGATCAAACTCTTTTCCCTTTTTCATTAGGGAACTATACCTGATACAATATTAAATTTTATACACAACATAACTCAAGATTTTTTCTGGTTTTTTAAAATATGTTTTTGTTCAATTAATCAATACAGTAATACATTTGGTTGTTATAAACATTATCAATAAAGAAATTGTCCCAGCAAAGGTAAAAACTCATCTTAAGGCCTGTTTACACAATCGATTTTATAGTGGGTGAACTCTATATTTAGGATGTTATTTAATTTCTAAATCTCTTTGTTTTAGTATAGCATAGTACAGTATATTATATTATATATAGTATAGTTCAGTCCAGTTGTTGTTGTTTTTTTTGTTGTTTTTTGTAAATACGCTGGCCCATAAGGCAGCAGAATTTGAACTTGTATGATTATGTATTATTCTATGTAACCACCAGCACAAATTCCAATATCAATATATTGGCCAATAAAATTTATCTTATCTTATCTTATCTTATATGACTTTTTTATTTAAAGGGCCCCATTAAAGGCAGCTTTAGTTTAAATTCCTGAGTTTAAATTCTTATGAATGCTATATCTACAACCTGCAAATGCGTTTACACTATTGACTTTTTAGAATGATTTGTTTTACATACTACAAAATCATTACCAAGTTGTACTAACAAAATCGATAGTATAACAAGCCTTTGTATAATGATATAAAAACTATACTAACAATGAATGATCCTATAATCTGGAACAAACAGTAAAAATAAGATCTAATGACATCGCGATTATTAGGTCACTTGTAAAACTTGATTTTTATGTGATGGAGTCACAAGTGGTCCCAGAACTAGAAAAACCTAGGGTCCCCGAAGCCAATATAGGTTCTATAGACGTTCTGAGGAGAATTCGGAGCATTTGGAGGGCAAATTTTAACATTGATTCAAAACATTACTATTGTGTCCAAGATCTTGTCAGAATTATATTAAATGGTTATTCGCGGAAAGATACACACTGTAAGGTTACACTTCTATAAGAAGCATTGTCAATGCAGGAAAGGGAAAATTAAAATAGACTCTTGATTTTTCAGATATTTCATGGCTAATAGACTCAGAAAATTTTACATTTTCTCTTGGTTGTGTTTTCAGTACGGTCGAACGTCTATATTTTCTTGTACGTGTACTCAACATTTACACGCGATAGAATTACGTTACGCAAAGCTCCGTTTATCCAAGCTGACGTGAAAAACTGCTCCGATAGCTTTGTTTACTTTCACGAAATATGGGTATTTACACTAACCATTACAGGATCAAAATCGTTTCCATGTTAAATTAGGTATGACAGCTCTTCATTGACGTATCAATTGGTCTATCATGGTAAATATCGGTTTCAGATAGTAAAGATTAGACAATATTGGTGACTTTGTACACCGAATTTGTAAGAAAAGTATTCACAAATATGACACAGTCTGGTAATTTAGAAAGTTACAAACTTCACCATCAAACCCTTGCAAAATTTGGTTTGACATGTCAGCACGCGAGAACAGATGTATGTGAGATGCACCAACAAAAGCAGAATTCAGGCCCAATAGTTACTGTAGCTCAAGCCTGCATAAGGGGACCTGTATCTGCTAAAATCTCATTTGGAGAAAGGGTCCACAGCCTAATGACACTGAAAAATCTTTCTTTTAAAAAAGACTGTCGTTGTTGGTTATATAAAACATCGGATTTGTCAGAAAAAGCAAGAAGACAGTCTGCGCCAAACTTACAGCAGCAAGTAGATTATGATAGCCCTCTCAATTTCAAAAAGGATTGCAGAAAATGGTTACACAAGTCGTCTGCTAAAAAAAATGCCCTTCAAAAATTAAAGGAGTTCAAAGAAAAAAACACGAAAAGACCAGCTTCTGATAGCGAGTATAATAGGCCAAAGATGGCCAATTATGGTATATTTCAGAAATCAAAACATCACCCAGCCAGCTTGATGCGAATGGAAACAGAAAAGGGGATTTTATCAAAACCAGTTGATGCTGTAGATTTTAAAGGGGACATGGGGGCCAAGTTTACAAGAAGCTACACAGAAATGGGAAAGAAACTTTGTGATTCAGCTTCCAAAATGCCACTTCTGCCAAAAGTTATAGACAATTCTAGAAAAAGACAAGGGGAGAAAGACTTGGATGAGCTCCCTTTCAAAAGATGTTGTTCAACTGATAACTTGAATAGTAATGCAAATGTTAAATCCACCCCTAGTGATATGACAAGTATGTTGACTAAAAGTTTCAGAGATATGCCTCTATCTCACATATTTGACGATAAAAATCAATACCAGTTTTGGCTCCTTGCTCTTCAAGAAAAATTGGGTGGAGCCATAAAGTGCGATCAACTTCAAGGATGTTTTGATGCAGATAGAAAACATTTAACTGGCTGTTGTGGAGCAAATCCATGTTTTAATGGTGAAGGAAATATCAACAAAAGCACAGAAAAAAATTGCTCCGGCTTGTGTGTATCACCTTGTAAAGAAACGGATGGTTCACAAGCTAAGTCAATAAAACGTGCAGTGAATTCAACTTTCTGGGAACTTGGTTTACCCATGTCCTTAGCAACCACATATGGTGCAAAAGACTATATTTCTACACCCTCCCCCATGGATATGATGTCAAAATCCGAATATAAGGCATATGTCAAAGGAATGAAAAACATTGGATTAATAAAAAAAAAACCAAGAGAATGTCATTGCAAAGTTCACTGTTGGTAAGTATATTGTAGCATTTGTTGGAAATGAGTACTGTTTGCATTCATTGACAGAATAGTTATTGGACTATCATTAGAGGGTATATAACCACTTATTAACTTGTAATGTTCTTTACATAAACTACTTTTTGGGGGGAAATCTTTTAATTGTTTTGACATCAACTTAATACATTTTGGAATTACTTTTTTTGTAGCGATGATGATTCCTTACCATCCATTAACGGAGAGCCATCACCAATTGTCTCTTCCCCCAAAACTCCATCTACTACAACAATTGATAAATCCCTCCAGCCAACAGAGACATTTTATACACTTGAAAATAGAAAAGATTTGCCAGCATTTGATGGAATCAAAGACTGGTCAATATTCTGGGACAAAAACAAAACAAGTCAGCCTTTTGAAGAAAGTGATCCAACTGAAAAGTGTCACTGCTGCTGCTGTAGAAAAAATGCCAATATTTCACCAAGCTCAGGAGAGGGTGATGATGAAGAGGATGATGATGATGAAGAATTGTGCTATCCGTCCCCCAATGCTTCATCTTTGGACAACAGTGTGGAACATTCAAATAACTCCAATAATTTTGTCTATTCAAGTGATTCCAGAAATTCTGAGCAGAGTTTAATTTCAGGTCTTTATTCGGCAGCAGGAGAATCCCCCCTTTATGAATCTGCTTCAACATCATCGGACCAATGCGGAACATCAATGTCAAGTGGTGATTCATCTGAATCTTCTTTTATAGACCATGATAACAAAAATAATAACAAAGAAATTGAATAAGTTACAAAACTAGCTTTTATGTCTTCATAAGAATAATTATACAATATTTATTATCTTCAAAATTTGTCTTAATATACAGTATTATGGCAAGCCGTAGTTACAATAAAATAAGGAAGTGATGACTAGAACTAGATCTATGACTTCACCTGTTGATCCCTCAAAGTCATGCACAGTACAAGATCATCACCAGTGATCCATTTAGCATATAGGACATACAAGGGCTAAAATATATAAAAATATGTCATTTATTTGTGTCAATTGTTCTATATAATTATGCCATTTCCTTTTTTTGAAAAATGTGATCATGCAGAATAATGTCTGAATATCAATAAACCATGTTATCTTTTCTACAAAAATAGAATGGAAAATGACTTGTTTCATCTCAGTCACAAATAGTTTTTCAAACAATGCCATTCAAAGTTTCTAAAGCCTTTATTGTGGTCTCTACAATGGTGGATGCTTCAGCCATACCCCCAGTACCTAATTGAATAAAAAATAGAAGATACATTTTAGTAATATATTCCTGGGACAATTATTTTTTTTCGGGGGGGGGGGGGGGAGGGTTCTTAACCCTAAAATGCCAGAAAATATAATCAATGACAACAATTGTAATGATTAGTAGCTTTCTTCTCACCTTTATCTCCACAAGCTAACAATTTCTCTACAACAGGTATTTCTGTATAACCAAACTCTTTCAATGTAGTAACTTGCTTTGATGTAAGTGGGTGTTTCCACATAAAGGTGTTCATAGCAGGAGCAAATAATAGTGGTCTTTCAAGGTCCCAAGCTCTAACTGTGCATGTCTTGTAAATGAAAGGAAAAAATAAATATTTACTCAATTTATATGAGGGATGCTGAGTTTAAAAAATTAATTTTAAGTAAAGGTATTGAATATCTTTCAGCATTTTTGCATTTTCAGTTTAGCTTAGAGAGCTTTCATGGCCTGGTGCATAGCACATTCAATTTGTTGTTTGCCATTTGCCTTATCAATTCTCTTGGGTGATATACTGCTCTATTTCTTGTACTTTGATTAATTTCTCGTACTAATAAGTGTTGTTTCATGCAGGCTTTTTAGTTACATACCAATAAATTGTCACAGAGACCATTTGCAAGTTTAGCTAAAGTATTTGCATCCAATGGTGCAATTACCATGACATCTGCCCATTTACGAAGCTCAATGTGGAGCACTGAATCACCCATCTTTTGCCATGTCTATATAATAGGAATATATAATACTGTACTATAGTAAGACAATAAAATATTGCTGAATAATCAAAACATAAAGTTAATCTCTAGACCATATTAATTTATACTTCATTTACTCAACTTGTTTATTTGCGTATAATATAATTTAATCAATAAAAAATCAAATTTCAAAATGATGAAAAAAATAACCAAACCTCCCACTCATTTCGATCTCTGTAAACTTCTACACCCAGATCAGCAGGATTAAAAAAGTGTAATGAACTTTCAGTTGGAACAACCTGGATATTTATCTAGATGAAAGATGAATGAAATTATGTAAATTGGACAACTTTATTCATTTTGGATTTTGAATTCAAGAATGACATGTATATTTATGACAAATACACACATATAGTTTTATTCCCTAGGAAATACCCTATGCTCAAACACAACAAAGGTCAAACAAGGCATTGGTACTGGTAGTTCTCACAATCTCAGTCAAGGAGTCATGTCATGAAAGTAGACACAGACCTAGAAAAGTTCAAACATACCTTATACTTGGAAGATTTTAGACCCTCGACTATTTTTGGAATCTTGACTGTGGCTACACTTCCAGTACATCCTAAAAGGACATTATTTTTTGGAAGGTCAACTTTACTTTCAGACATTACCACTAATGTGACTAAAAAGTAACCCTGATCAGTGAGATGAGGGAATATCTCGATCTTGTTGGGGTTTCCCCGGCAGAGTTTATTTGAAAACGAGACTAGAGGGGAATCCCTGTCAAATGTGTTAAATTTGACGTGTCCTAGTCTCTAAACCCTATCGATATACCTAGCCAGATCAGGGTATATTTTGTTAATTTATGACAATAAGTTATAACATTCGAATATTTTATAACAAATTCTGTCTATTCAAACATAATTGAATGTTTTCAAAACATAATTAACACTTTAAAGTAATGATATTTTCCTTGGGATTTAAGACTAGACAAAAATATGGCAGACGACGACGGAGTGGCAGAGGAAAATATTTTATATGATCTGACAATCCATGCAGAATGGCAGCAGGAACCAGAACAAGTGGTAGATATTTGATATATGTCTAATTAGCGCTTAGTGTACCTTTCTACTATTACATGAACGCGATGTTCTCTTCTAGTGACACACAAATCTGTCAAAACGATCAGTCTGTCCCAGCATCTACCATTATTCATAGTTAGCCTATCATACACATAATGATGAAGTGGTGTAGTCATACTGAAGTCTGATGCTTTAGTCTAGGTAGTTGTTAGTACTATGGATAATAAGAGAAACATATTACTTATTGTAAGCCTAATAAAGACATCAGTCATCTTGCATGTGTTTTCCTTGATTAACTAATATCGATGAGCACACATAACTTCAACATTATAATAATGTAATTATTTATACTAAAGTATAATTGTAATATTTATACTCAGTATAACTTATAGTGACTAAAATTGATAGCCCAGAGAACATCCTGATACGCAGGTTTATTTTTAAAAAGTAGATGTACAAGAAAACTCAATGTCCCTTGTGTGTGATGATATGTTGTATTGTCATTGTGATGACATTGATGTAAATGAATAAACTATGATATAAACCATTAGATTATCTTGCTAGTTTTTTTCTCTTTATATAGTTCTAATTATATACATTTTCATATTCACTTTTCAGTCCCGTGGCACAAAAGAGAAAAAGACACAGGTTCCATTGACTGGTAGACTTTCCTCTGCAGCTCAAAGTATATGATTTTTCATGATTTTCTTGAATTGTCAACCTTCACATCAATAACAAATATACAAGAACACCTTTTATATGCACTATTTTTTATTTTTCATGACTAATTGTGAAATTGAAAATTTGAATATTTGTTAATCAGATAAGACACATGTACAAAATCTACGTTATATCATTTTCAGGATCAGCATGGACAGTTTTGAGAAGCATTGGGATACAAATGAGGTGAGCTAACAGTCGATATCCAAAATTAATATTTTAAAGAAGCATCCAAAGAAGTTATATTTATGTGAACAAATTGGATATATAACTACACAATTTAAAACATTTATAGCTTGATCAATATTGTAAATTTGAAAATGATTTATGATGGTTATTTACTCAATATTACAGCTCTGGGAGCCCATGTTCCTTGCATCCAGGCTTGGTCAAGCTAGTGAATGGACAAATGTACTGGCAACTTGCAGTCTCTTGGTAAGAACTAGTGGCAGTAGACTTAATGATTGTAGAATTGTTTATTATTATATAACTGTGAGATTTTTTATATTACACAGATATGTTCATACTTACATTTGTTATTTTTATATTTTAAAACAGTGATGGAAGGTATGCAGCTATTCTGCAAGATCAATATATTGAGATTAGGTAAGATTCTTCATCATGATTCACAGATAAGAAACATTGCTTTCATGTATTTGTCAACCATGTATTGCTTCTCCTGTTTTTGTTGTCATAATGCTGCACTTGTTTGTCCATCTGCTACTTGTCAAAAGGGAAATTCCCAAAACTATCAAGGAGAATAAAGACATTATTATTATTATTATCAGGGGAGCAAGAGATGATTTTTCTACCAACATTGGAAAATGTCAGCTGCTAAAAGACAAGTACCCACAATGGAGAAAATTAGCATGGAGCACGGAAGGTTACATGCTCGCTTGTTCAGATAGTAGTGGAAAGGTGTTTGTCTTTGATTTGACAGGAGGCTTGATTTGCATGATACCAGCAGTAAGTGCCACATAAAATAAATAAGAAACAAATAGTTTAGACTTTATCCTAGGTATAGATTGATGTAAGTATATATTTTCAGTAAGTATCTTAATTTATATGTGTATTATTCATGATCGGTTTAAAACAATTTATTATGTTATATAGATATACAGTATTTATGGTTTACTATATGAATTCTGTGAAATATATTAAGAATACCTTGGTGTGAGAGAGAACTATTTGGATAGAATGACCACTATTTTTCAATATCATAAATCAAATTTCAGGATATGGAAGAATCTACTGAGGTATATATGACTTGACTCGACACTTGAATTGGTTTTTGTGTTTAGTTTTTTTTTCACAATTCTAGTGTAGGTTGTAGGTCCTACATTGATGAATGCTTCTGTAAGAAAGGCTTTAGAAATAGCTATATAACCTATTGCAGATAGGTTCAGTACCATATTAAAAGAGGAAACATTATAAGCTATATGACGCATTTCTGGATCTTGATTAGGTGTTAAATGAATACTGCATGTATTTATTTCAAATTCAAATTCAATTGAAGGCTTTGTAATGGGATGTTGGTACATTCAGATGTCGCACCTGATTTATCTCCCCCTATTTCACCCCGTTATGTGCACATGTTTCATTCAGGCAGTTGTTTTTCAGACTCATTTCTATAATTATATGCAGCAATTGGACATATGCAGCGAAAAGTCTGAAAAAAGACAACTGCGTGATGGTGAATGAAATATATGCACAGTCTCTATCTTCGGAAATAAGACTATTAGTAATATCGAGTACGCATAACATGGGGAAATAGGGGAGATAAATCAGGGGCGACATCTGGATGAGCCAACATCCCATGGTAGTATCAAACAAAGTACTCTTTGCATGTAACTGAGCTATATTAGGCTTTTCCCAAACTAGACACATACATTGATCACATTGCAGTTACAGCATTAGTGTGTTTCATTTTCTGAAAAAATCACCTAAACTCACTTTTGATAATAAATCTTTCAATTAGAAGTGCATCAAAAAAGTTTAGTTCATTTCTTCTTATCACTTTTAACTGTTTGCTGTGACTTTCACTAAATCACTTCTACTTTTTTTTTTGTAAGAGTGGGTTGATATGTTCTGGTAAAAGGAACATTTCTTTTTATGATATCTTGGCATGTTTTCTAACAAGCAACAAAAATAAAATAAATCACATGGATTGTTTTTGTTTGATGTTTGTTTATTCAACATACTGGATATGGATAGAATGTATGGGAAGTTTTCATTTTAAAAAGTGGGGCATTCTTTTGAGTAATTTCAGATTTGCTTGGTTCTTGCTTAGGAATGTCTTTTAACTCCTCTCACATTTGAAAACAGATTTTCATTAATAGTAAATTTGTTTTTAGGGGATGCTCTATTTCTATTTTTGGAAAAACATTTGAGTGACAGATTTGTGGTGGTACCAACATGAAAGTAAAACTGTGGTCACCTATAGTAATCATTGTTATATACATCTTATACTACTTACCTCTTTTTCCAAATTAGGATTCAAATCAGATGCCAAATACCCCAACTGATTTAAGTTATGCGTTAGCAGGACTTTCATTTAAACCTTACCAGGGACAAGAAAAATGGTAAGTTGATTTCTCTGGGTCTTTTGCTTTATATTTTTCTCAAATTAAATCAATACAGGTAAATAAATTGACATGATTTTGATTTATTTGACAGGTCTGCTGAGCTATTTGTAGTTAACTTTCAAGGCAGATTGAGGAAATTTCTCGTCAGGTATGTACCCTTTATTTATTACAATTTATCAGTTGTTGCACCACAGATTTTTCAAAATGTTAAATGCAACAATCTCTACTCCTCTTCATATTTTTTTGTTAGAAAATAAGAAATGTACACATTTTTTTGGTAAAAAAATCCACTGAGGTTTGAAGGGAAACTGTTCTCTCTTTTACAGCGAAGAAGGTGAATTTAAACTACAGCATACCTTTATGTTTACAAGTCAGTATGCTAGGGGTGTAAGTGCTTTTCTGTATGAGCCAGTGCATTCATTGCTAATTGTTGGAGGTTGTGGAGATCAGCAATCTCAAGAAGGCGGTAGTATGGATGCTGCAGCTCATGGAATCACTGCATGGAGAATCTTGTCAGATTATCCACATTATAAACTTGTCACTGATTATGAACAAGACCTCAGAAGGGTAAGGATAGCAAGACTATACACAAATGACTTTATTTTTGTCTGTCAAATATCATGTAGAATGAAACAGTTCTTATCAAATTATTGCAGAGATGAAAATAGAGAAGCATATTTCTTCAGAATTTATGAACTTAAAAGGATATGAATATACCCAGTAAAATCATCTCATGATTCAATATATACCTGAACCAGAAGTTCTTTGGAGGTAGAATTGCCATGATGTCAGAATTATTGATATGTGTCGTTTTACTTCAGTCCCAGGGTAGGCAGCTTGTGAAAAGATTGAAAAGCTTCAAACTTTATGGATGGAGTACAAATGAAAATGAAGATGGTGTTTTCAAATTGAGTTTATCTCCTGATGGCAAGTCATTGGCTGCAGTTCATTTTTCTGGGACTTACTCACTCTGGGAAGTACCATCCCTGAGACTGAAAAA
Source organism: Pharyngocirrus eroticus (assembly GCA_033118115.1). Taxonomy (NCBI): domain Eukaryota; kingdom Metazoa; phylum Annelida; class Polychaeta; family Saccocirridae; genus Pharyngocirrus; species Pharyngocirrus eroticus. The sequence continues at coordinate 24,602 of JAVSBT010456766.1, forward strand.
GCCTTGGCCTCTGGAGACTCAGGTTTGTTATTCTCATTGTGGTGACTACATCTTATTTACAATAATTGAATTTAAAGATGTATAAATCAAAGTGAATTTGTAATTCCAATATTGATTTAATTGCAGCCTTCCTATGATAAAGTCAATCCAAACGTAGCAGAAAATCCAAAACGAAGGAAACAAATGAAAGGTAAGAGTTGAAATATGATTATCTACTTGTACATAAATTATGAGAAGAAGATGGATTTTTTTCTTGTGTTACCTGGTCTTTTTTTTTACCAGCGCTTTTATAATTTTCATTTCAGAACATGTTCGCAACTTTCTAATTACTGACTTAAATTGGTGGTCAAATAAAGTGAGTATTTTATTCTTTCAGTATTTGTGGTTAGGAATACTTTGACAACAATTGACATTATTCAGAAAACTTCATAGTTATTTCCTATGAAATGAAAACGCTTTTTCCCCTTTCAGGCTGTTATTTTGGCAAGGGGTACAGGAGCACTGTGTGTATCTTCAGCTAAGACTTTAGAGAACTTACTGGGTGAATCACCTGAATGGTTTGAACCAGCACCCCTTGTAACAGTAGCCAATGAAGGGGGCTTTCTTGGATTAGAGGTGAGTCATCAAAAATTAACATCTTACCATGATATCTATGTCTGTGATTAGACACCTTTTCCAATTAATTTGAATCGATTTAAATCTCTTTTTTTCCAAACCACTCTGGATTGAAATGACTTATTTATTTGGTTGGATTTGCTTCCAGACACACTTTTTATTTGAGAAGAAAAGGGTGTAAATCAATTCAAATCGAATGGAAAAGGTGTGTCTTACCACAGCCTATATTGCAATGAAGCAACTCAGTTGATATGATTTCAAATAATCTTTTCATGCTGGACAAATCTTTTTTTTAGTGTGATTGTAGATTCAGTTCTCTCAAAAGAAGACTTGTGGAAGAAGAAGAGACAGAGCCAGAGGCGTATGAGTATGAAGATAGTGAAGATGAAGCAGATGCTTCTTTGATGCACAAGGGGACAAAATATATGAAACATGTACTGTATTATGTAACCGATAGTGTGAGATTTCAACCTCCACGGAAAAGGCCAAAGTAAGTGTGAATATTAGATGTCACATACATCAAATACGAAGTGATTTTTTTATTTTTTAAAAAAAATTGAATTAAGATGTGTAACTTTTTGTTTATTTTTGTTTTACTAATTAGAATTGTCACCAAGACATATCGCCTTGTTTGCCTCAAGTCTACAACACCTGAAGAGCTATATTCAAGAAAGGTACTTTTTATTTCCTTTTATGTGATAAATATTAAAAGGATCTGTATTGAGTGTGAGCAATTTCCAAATAGGTCAAATTGATATTAGTTTATACATTTTTATACAGAGGAAAAATTGAATGTTTCAGATTGACAATGAAGAATATGGAGAAGCTTTATCACTTGCAAAGGCTTATGGTCTGGACTGTGATCTTGTATATCAGAGGCAATGGAGAAAAACACCAGTGTCTGTTGCTTCCATCACAGACTATTTGGTATGTATATTATAGCATTCAAGCATTTCCTGTATTCACAAGTCTTGAAAGAGCTGATCAGATGGGGAAATGATATTGAACAAAGATATAAATTTCTATAAGAAAGTATGTTGTTTCCTAGATGTTGTGGTTAGTGTGGTGACTCTGTTAAATGGCATTCTTCTTTTTTAAGATCATTTATTTGTATTTCAGAGCAAGATAAGTAAAAGATCTTGGGTGTTACATGAATGCCTACAAAGAGTTCCTGAGAACATTGATGCTATGAGAGCCCTTTTACAGTATGCACTGAGAGGCACGGACTTGGAGGCTCTGAAGGCAATTGGGAATGGAGATGGTGGAAGGTATATAGTGTTTTTTCTCATACAGTTAATATTTTGTGGTCGGCATTGGAAGGAAAATTGTAACTAAAATTCAGCAAAGGTTTTAAAATGTAAAGTTTTATATGCTCCTGACAATTCAAATACTGGCTGAAAATAAAACAAACTATCACATCTGAACTGTGAAGATTCTTTCTAGTTTTCTATATTTTTATGTGAAGGCCTATTTATCATCCCATAACCATAGGTTCATTTTGTGTGATGTTGAAGAAGAGTATGAGGAATCTATTGATGAATTTGATACAGAAGCGATAGAAGAAGCCCAAGAAAGAAAAAAACAGAGGAGGAGAGATTTGGCTGCAGAAGTAGATTTTGGAAAGTATGTGAACTCTCAGGTCTTTGGGATAATAAAACTATCATCCAACTTAATGTGAAAATGAAGAATTCTTTTAGAAATATTGGTTGTTTTTGATGTAGAAGTTCTGTAAATGGATAATTTTCTTTCTTTGTAGTCTTACTTTAGAACAGAAAGAACTTTGCAGATCAAGAGTGAAAATTCTACATTATTTGGACAGGCTTTCAACTTATGAGGTAAGATTGGTTTCTTTAGTGAATCACAAAAAAGCTTTTATTTATATTAGAATGTCAACTGAATTGTTTCATGTATTTCCATAGCTATAAAATAAAGCATCGTCCGTTCTCTGTTTATAGGAAATCCTTGGAGGTTTACACGCTGCTGAAGAAAGATATGACCCCAAATTCTTTGAAGATTTTCGCTCTGAAAACATTGTTGAAATTGCAACAAACTATGCCAGGGTAAATGTTGCTATATATTTTTACCAATATCTACAAAGATTCATTATTCACTAGAACTATTCACTTGAAGTTATTTGATTTCACACATCATTTTGTACTCTTCTCTTTTATTATCAGGCTTGTGAATGGAGAGCTTTGGACACAGTGTTTACCTATCACACTGAACAAGTTATACCACACAGGTAAATATCTAGGTCTAAACTTACCTTCATAAAGAAAATAACTAAAATGATCTAGGTCACTGACCTTGTTAACTTGCCTTTTCTTACTTTTTAGATTGGCAGTTCTTTCTAATTTTCCTGAGACTTTTCCTCCAAAAGAATACAGGAATTTGCTGCCAGAAGCAGGGTAAGCTTTCAGAATTTTATCACACAAGGCACATCACAATCAAGATTTATTCAATTTTTGGGAGATTCTCATTTGTATTCTCATTCTAATATTTCTCCTCTTTTGTTCCCATATTTCAGAACACGTGAAGATGATCCTGAAGTTCTTGAATGGGAGTCTTCCACATGGAGAGATGAAGATTGGTGTGAATTTGATCAATGCAGGTAAGATAATTTTTAAAAAAATGTGTTTTTTTTCTCTAGCTTTCAGCTCAAATTATTCTGTTTATACAGTAAACTTTAATATGACTGAGGCTTCCCTCAAAAACTGACTACTCTAAAAAGACTGGTTTCTAATACACGGTTCCCCCATACACGTTTTTTTTAACTTTCAGAGCTAACCTTCAAACTGATTACCCAGACCTAGGAGCCAGTTTGTATGAAGACAATCCTGAATACAAAGATTTCTGTGTGTATCCGCTTACTAAGAAGACACTCACAGATTGGTATAGCTTTAGAGCCAAGGAGATTGAAAGGCTTTCAAGACAAGTTGACCATTCTCTGGAATTGATTAGGCATGGAATGGAGAGAGATGTCGAGGTAAGAATGCAATAGAACTTTATTTTGGTCAATGTTTGTCTCTAATTTAAAATTATAAAGTAGGGTTTTCCAAATAACACAGTTTTTTTAAGGGTTTCTTCATATTGATTTTATACATTGATTGACTGAGTTGGAAGAGTGTGATAATTGAGGGATTATTTGGTGATATTCTGAAATCTTGGTTTGATATTTTCACATTCCAGGGACTGGATGATTTACATGTTGACATGATTACAATGGAGACACTTGTGTATGACTGTCAGGTAGAAGATTCCCATACATTTGAAAAATTTCAGAAAATGTCTGATATCGAAAAAGTCCGTCTCATGATGTCCAAAGTAAGTGATCCTTTATTTGAATATTTTGAAAATAAGAGAGGAAAATATACCTTGATTTTGACTTTTTTTGGTTGGTAAGTTTATAATAATTGTCTTTCAATGACTTTATTTCTAGTCTACAGATGCAATGTATGTAAAAAATGTGAAGAGATGGCTGGTCCCTTTTCTAGAAAGTTGCAACAAGAAGAACCCAAATAGTTTTGAGACATTGATGAGAGAATACCTTTTGACCATGGCAAAAAAAGATTTATCAAATTGTTTGAAAGTATTCCAAAGCTCTAAAGCTGATGTAAGTAATTTTACATGCCCTTATAGACCATTATTTTATTGTATTAAAAGAACTATTTACAAATTACACTCTATGGTAATTTTAGATCTAGCTGGATTCCTTTTACTTTTTATAATGTTGACCTTTCTTATGTTATTATTTCCATTCTTACAGCAACCCATGCCTGTCATTAAAGATGAAAATTTATTGATGTCGCTTGCTCTGGAATGTGTTTATGCATGTGAAAGGTATTTGGCATGTTTTTTTTTTATTACTAAGCTTTATTGACAACTATTTCAGGGGGTTTTCAAGTGGATACTGAAACAGGTGGATACCTCTCTTAATCTGTATCCTCCATATTTTTATTGGCAGGACTCATGCAGGAGTTTTTTTAGGAGAGATGGAGGGGGGGGGGTCGTTATTATGAGATAACATTTGTAAAAAAATAAAAAATAAATTTGGGACACTAAAATGGTCAATTTCATATCATGACTACTTGATGAGAAATGTTATCTTATTTTAGTGACAAACAGCTCAGCAATGCATTTGCTATCCTTGAATGTTTACCAGAAAAGGGAATTGGGTAAGTAACTACATTTTGTTCACAGTCTCACACAGTGTTATTTTGTGATTTATAGAATGTAAAGAAAGCAAGGAAGTTATTGATGTTGCTTCTTTCTTGTTTGTTTCAGGATTGTTAGGATGGACTTACACAATCAAGTAGATGACTTGGAATGCCATTTGAGGTCAGTGATTTTTAAAAGGTTTTTAAAATATATGCATAAATAATGAAAGTGATTGTCAGTATTGCTCGAATTCCGTACCAAGTCAACAGAAAAAAAATCTGTTGATTTTTTTTCTGCAGGTTTCAGGTAGCAGCACCCTGATGATGAATATGTAATTGTAATCCTATTGGACTGCTTTAGTAAAGTAACCTTTTGAATGTGATATTACACATCTTTCAAAGTTACTTAATGGTATTTTCTGTCACTTTCAGTGCTGCTGATATTTTACAATCTAATGAGCTGCCCAAGACTATTGCATACATCAGAGAATCACAAGTGAGTATCCCAGAATGCTAAAATCCTGCTTGAAATACCACCACTTTTAGGCCTTTAGGGTTAAAAGTATTATAAATACATGGTTTATTTAATTATTCCAGCAGTGTCCCTTGTTGTTTCATCACATGTTTCTTTAAAACAGCTATTGTATATTGGTATAATTTTTTTGTTTTGTGTAGTTTACAGGAGGAATCTATCTTTTAATTATAATCATTTCAGAATGATGAAGAGGAAACACAGAAACTTATAACAAAACTGACAAGGATAGCTGGCAGAAAGTAAGTATAATATTGTTGACTTCGCTTGACTAAAGATCCAGGGAAAATCATTATGTAAAATTCTAAAAGTCCAATTTGATTGTTGAATACCAATAAATACATTTTCATTCATATCAAAGGGAGCCTTTTCTAAAAGAAAAAGAATGGACAACCTTGCTGATGGATGTATTGGATCTGCAAGCCAAGACTTATAGATGTGTCAGCCCTAAAACATGCTGTGAGGTAACAAATAACTTCTTGATCTAGATCAATTTTACACATCATTATTGGTAATTTGTAAAACCTTTGTAATATAAATAAGTTACTCTTGATGTTGAATTATAAATTTGATGTAGATAATTCTTTTACATATTGTTTTTTTGTTGTTAATTTGTAAAACTTTTGTAATAAGAAAAGACGCCACTGACTAGCAATCATAAATGTATCTAGACTCCCTTACAATAATGAAACTATTAATTGAGAAACTTGTTACTTGCTAAATAAAGAAAAGCAGCAACAAAGTTTTCATGTACATGTGTCTGAAGAATTAATTTTCTGGGTTCTTCTCATTATAGATATACTGTCAGAGCTTGCTTTGTTCAAGTAGACATGAAAACATACGACTTGCTGGAGAACGCATGGAAAGGAGTGCAGCAGAAGCTTTAGAACCAGACTATGAATACAAAGAACCAGACTATTTGTCAACCAGTGGTAACAGTCATCAGATCCCTAAGGTAGACTACAAGACCTCAAAGGAATTGGTACTATCTTCAGCCAGGGAATACTTTGACTCTTCTGCTATGCTCACAGATCCTTCTATGGACTTAGCAAGGTAATCATTGTCAAGTAGTCAAAATAATTAGGTAATATAGTAGAAATATAAAAAAAATCAAGCAAACATGATATTCGGAGTTTTCATTATTGTTTATTTTCCAAAGTTATTAGTTGGCAAGGATTAAAAATCCGCTGATAATGTAGTTTTGGTCGGTTATGGTTTTCTTTTGTGAATGTAATTCAGGGGAAAGTGTCCATTGCTCTAGAAGGAAAGTCAGTGAAATTCTTCACCTAACAGTGATGCTTTTGTTTATTCCTTACTGTTTAGAGCCTGTCTCAGTCTAATAAGTGATACACCTAAAGAAATAGTTGAAGAAGCAGATCTCATTGAAGCTCTTGCCATTTTGCATGGCTTTGGTGTTTCTATGCTACCTATTCAAGGTAAATAATTGTAATTATAGCTAAGGCTTATAAAATCTTGCACAATGATCTATCCCAGGACAACATTTCAATGTCCATTATTATATATATTATTTTTCTGTTTAGTGCGTATGTGTAAGGACAAACTGGAGCTTGTTCAGAAGGCAATTGATGCTAAGCCATCTGTTACCTACAAGAATTCTCAGCGAGTGAGTAGATTTGGTAATTTGCTTAAGTTTCAAAGAGTGGTCAAAATAATTTAATGGATGATTTTTGAGTTCATCTATAATTTGTTTTTGATAAAGTTTTCATAATTTCTAAAGAGTGGTCAAAATGATTTCAAGAAAGAATTTGAGTTAATTAATATATTACTTGTTATTGATAATTTTACAGCTTTTAAAGCTTGGAAGATTCTTGAAAGTAGATAGTGCAACAGATATTGAAAGAGAAGGAAAAATTCTCCAACTTGTAGCCAAAGCTGCATTAAAGGTATGTGTTATTTTGTATTTTTGATATAATAAAATTATAATAATATAAAGCAATCTTAATATTTCCGTTGGTTATATAATTATATAGTTTATGACTTTTGCACTGGAGCAAGGCTATTCAAAATAATTCCTTGAAAAACAAAGTTCACATTTGAGTTTTACTTGTGTTCTAGATCAAAGACTATAAGATAAGTTATGACACATGTCGGAGGCTGATGGAAACCAGCTTTGCACCGATATGGAGGGAATGCAAGCAACTAGCAGAAGCAGAAGAATTCCAAGATATCAAAGCAAAGTATGAATAAAAAATTAGAATGCAAAACATTGATATTGTCTACAATCTGTAATGATATCAAAGATTTTTTTTTTTAAAAATACCGATTTTTGATGGAAGGAATAGATTATATAGTTGGTAGCATTTTACACTATTGTTTATTGGTTTACTTTTAGGACAGATCTTTTGTGCTTTGCTGTCACTTACTGTGCTCCAGAAATGATTGAACCCTGTTTGAGAGCAAAGTGTCTTCTAGAAACTCAAGTAAGTTTTAAATTTAATTTTGTTTTATGTTAAAAATATGGGAAGTAGAAACTTACTGATGTTATTTTTCTCTAGCAAGGACAGCTAGCCAAATGAACACTTTTGTTATATTTACTCCATACCATAAATACATGGCATGCACTTTAATTTTTATGTAAGCTGTTTCATCTGTCGTCCCATACAGATTCTCTATGAAAAGGTACATCATCAAGTGTCAGACAGAGACAGTAAAAGTCCAGGAGAAAGTCCATTTTCAGCTAGAGGTGCAATTCATCAAACCAAAGAAATTCTCACTTCTACTTCAAAGACAACTAAAACTGTAATATCACATGTCAGTGATAAAAAATGGTGGAAAAAGACTTTAAGGAATCTCCATCCTCTACGTGGAACATCTATGACAGATGAATGGGATGACCTTAATGAGAAAATGGAAAAACAAGGATATCACCCCTTCTATGAATCATTAATTGAAAATGGATATTCAAATAAGGTAGATAGATTTGATATGATTTGATTTTTTAGAGTGTGTTGGAGGGCCATTTTTTTTACAAATATGTGCTCAAAAGTACTTTAATACTTTTAATATTTGTAATTCAGGTCTTATTTAAAAATAAGACCTGAAATACGGTATTTCAAATACATTGATCATCAGGGTATTAGCCTTTACTGCAGAAAAATCGACAGAAAATCCCACCCAAAGTCGACAATTTTTTTTCTGTCGATTTTTTAGCAGTATAGGTTAATACCCAGATGATCAATATGTATAATTGTATTTTAGCCGTCCTCTGTTATTGAAGATGAAAACTATCTTGTTATAAATTGTTTTTGTGACAAATTTAATTGGTTTTTTTCCACTTTTATAGAGTGAAGGTGATTATAAGAATTGTAGACTCCCAAAACTAGAACTGTGTGATTTTCATATGAATGAAAGTGTCCTTAGAACTGCCAAACTCGAAGAAACATTGACAGAAGGGGATACAATACAACCAAATTCTGATGGTAATTTTATCAATTCATTAAAATGTTATCAATTCAAAATTTCATTTCAGTCATAAAAATTTTAACATAGAATTACATCAGTAATAAATATTTATGTATAGGCATTGGAGATGATACATTTTGGATAACTTTTGAGTATTATTGATTTTTTACTTCATTATTTCAGTGTTGCTGCATTTAGCTGAAGAATGCATTGCACAGGATAATACTTTAGGCCTTGGATACCTTTTGGCTTTACCAAAGGTGAGAACTATTGATTTTCCCTTCTGTAATTTCAGATAGGTAGATATATACAAAAACATGTTATTTTACAATGAATGAGGTCTTTATGCATCCTCAGATGGAAAAATGCATTTAGATGATTTAAACTGTAAAGGATTTCTTCAAATGATATTATCTTGCACAATTTTCTTGTTCCTTGGCCATTGATTTATATGTCACATGTATTGTCATTCTTTAGGCTGAGGAAGCAGATGCTTGCTTTGATAAGAACCCAAGGACAGCCTTATCCTTACAGCTAGCAACTTACTACTACGCTTTACAAATCTATGGCCATCTACAAAATGAAAGCGAGGCTTCAAAGAAAGCTTTGTATACCTGCAACCCCCAGAGTGTCATCCAAGTGGTGTTAGATTACATAGAATCATCTAAAGATACAGATTGGCCAGAGGAAGTTAAAGATATGGTCAAAAGACTGAAACATTATCAAGAATTATTGATAGATTACAACCAGGCTCAGATTTTGCAGGGACTAGACAAAGGTAATTCCTTAAAACTCTAAATCACTTTTGATTTTTTTTCTGCGAACATTTTTATGTGTTTAAACAAATTTTTGGAGTTTTTTTTTTTAAGTGTGTCTGTATCTTTGATTTCTCTTTTAGGTGTGGATGTTGCTAGATTTACACAAGACAACGAGTACAAGCATGAGACAATTCTAGGACTGGCAATGTAAGTGAAAAATAGAACAATAAACTTTACAGTTAGATTTGATAAAACACTTCTTACTAATAATGTCACTATGGTAACATAATGACCATCAAACCTTTGTCATTCACTTTACACCTATCTGTTTCTCCTACAGGAGCCTTGAAGATTCTGTGTATGCCATAGCCGTTTCTCTTGCTGAAAGATATGAGTTATCTCTATGGGAAGTTTATATGACACATCTTGAAGCATTATTTGACAGTGGGTGAGTAGTTCAGTATAAATTGATGTTTTGATCCATATACTCCTGTTTATGAATTGATACATTTATCTTTCTTAAACTCATCTTTTTCATATTTCTATGAAAACTTTTGCAGGATGACAATACAAGAAATTGAGGAAAAAGTCAAGAAATTGGCTTTCTTAGCAGCATTGGTTGACAAACCAGATGAGTTTTATGCTAGAATGAAAAAGGATGTGTACCCAACCATTGAAGGGACAGACCATCAAAGGCTTATGTACTTTTACTCACTCTTGGAACATATAGATGGAGATGGCCCTATACCCCCAGTAACACATGTTAAACTAATCAAAAAGATCAAACCAGCAGCTCCAGGTAAGATTTTAATTATATAAATTCTTATGTCATTGTTTTGCACAAATTTCTACAAGATAAAAAAAAGTAAACGGGAAAAAAAATCTGGTATTTTTGTACATATAAGAGGAATTTATAATTTGATATACGTTGTTTTATCCAAAGATTTAATGTTAGAATGAAAAGTATCTTTTTTTTTTTGCAGGTTTAGATTATAAGAAGCTAACAAATGGTAAACATAATCCCCTTGAAGTGATTCAACCTATACTGAAAGAAGGAAATGTTCATGTCATAGCTAAGATGGCAAACAAAATACCAGATGCTGTAAGTTCAAATATTTCACAAAATTGTTGGATGTAAGATTTGTGCAATTATTTGAGTACGTTTTGTGAAAATATTTTGTTGTTTTTTACTATTCAGCATGGTGGGTCACTTCACCCAAGTCTTATCTTCTGTGCATGGGCCATCAAAATGTTCTGGAAGTTTGGAAAAGATGATAGTGAAAGACCCCAGAGCACAGTAAGTATATAATTTAAAATGATCTAATTATATTTGGAAATAATTCGATTCTTTCCACCAAATCCTTCACCAGTTGTTGTGTTGTGTACCAGAAGCTGTCTTTGTATATTTGCAGTCTGAATGGATTCATCATTACGAGAGCTGCAGTGAATATCTCCAGAAATTGCTACCAGAGGATGTCATACAGTTCATAGATGGAATCGTGTTTGTTCAAGAAGGCATAGAATCAGTAAGAGAACTTTTCTTATATATGTACAGAAATTTACTTCATACATTGCTACTACATTACCCAGAATGGAACAGTGTTTATATGATACCTTTATGTTTACCTTTTCAGTTAAAGGTTGACTGCAGACAAGAAATAGTGAAAAGAGCTTTGAAATACAGCAGACAACAAGGAGGGAAAAAGAAAAAAATGAATGATTCAGAGTAAGAATTTACTTTCCAGCACAGCCAATAAAAAACATACAAAATGAAGCAGCTCCTCAAAATATATACTGAATTAAATGTATCCATGATATGTTTTTTTCTTTTAGAAGTAACATGACATGGGATGCCGCATCCCAGCATTTTCAACAATCCTTGAATCACTTGGAAAAACTGCAAAATGAGACTATCATAGCTTTACAACAATCTGAAGACAAGGCTATACAGAAATATGCATTGGTCTTTGATATGTCAAGATCAGAACCAGAAAAGGTAGGTTTTAAAATTGTATTCCTTAGCACAGGTTTGCATTATATCTATCAGTCTAGTTAAATCATATTAAATCATAAATGACAATTATAATTTTTCTCTAGCTCAAAAAACTGCTGATGGAAGTTGTTCTTGATGGCCAAACACCAGATTTATTAGATGACCTGCTACAAGTAATCACTGTAGACAAATGGGGAGCTCAAACTGCTGTCAAGGAAGCAACACGCCTCATCACACAAATGCTTAGGTAGGTAACTCTAGACTTTGAACAAAATTAGGTTTTGAATTTCTATCTTTATGTATGTGAAGGAATTCTTATGGTTTGTATTTTGTTTATCTATAAAGTGACAGTGAAAATACAGACCCTCTTCTACAAGGACAAGATCCACTTTCAAAGTTAGAAGGAATTGTGTCATCTGTCAGTGAACATAAGGATGCAGGGTGAGTCAAGCTCAAAGATGTTCAAGTTATTGGGAATATGATTATTTTTGTCTGAATTTTGCACATATTCATAGTTGACTCAATCCTGTTTTTATACTATGGTTTAACTAGGGGTGATTTGGTAAGTCAAGATGATATCATGGCAGTCCTTAGACCATTTTGTGCTGATACCAGTGTAGCTGTCAAACCTCGATTGGATGTTTTACAAATTTTAGAACAGGTAAAAGGAAGAGCTTTAGAAGAATTGACACTATAGTACTTACACTGTCTGTGTGATTTCACTTTACATGTACATCTTGCTGTGATTATTTTCGCTTGCTTCGTATTAAAACATGATCAATATTTTATCTGACCATTTTCATAATAATTTACTTTATAAACTTGAACTTCTTTTCTTCTGATTTTCAGTCATTCAAGTTAACACAGGATGATTTAGTTTTGTTGGTGCTATATAGAACTGAAGCTGTCATCTCTACTGGGTGGTCAGGTAAAACTTTAAAAGAAGAACAAGTGGCAACTGAGGAAAAAAGACATCAGTTATTCACAGCTTTACTGCAAGAAAGTGAAGAACTGGAGCAATTCACTGCATTGGCTAATTTACTCAAAGTGTGGCCACCATTTCAACCAAAGGAAGGGTGAGTGGTTTTGATTTTATAAGGATTTTAATGCATGTTTTTCATGAAAAAGATATGAGTTTGTAAATATTATATTTCCGTTTGATAGGTTATTATGAAATACACAAACTGTCATAACTTAGAAAACCCAAAGGAGTTTGTTAGACAGAAACTTGATCTATTAAGAAATAATCTGATACTGTGCACAATTTTGCTTGCAACTAGTTGGACTGCTTTAAGTTCATAGCTACCACTAGCACTTTGTGTCAGTTGATAAAGATTCACGTTTGGAATTGAAAGCTCCTGGTGAGTTCTTAAAATTTTGTTGTGTGTTAAAGTTTTTAAAATTTTGTTTAATAAATCTGCTTTTTATTTATTTCACTAGTGATGCTTCTGCTGATGTTTGGTGTTCATTGATGAAAGCGTTTGTGGAAACGTGTGGACCTGGAGCTTCCAAAGAAGTGGTGGATATCATGAAATATCTGCAAGAAAAGCAGTTCTTAGATGACAATGTAAGCAAACTGCTATTGAATTATGAAATGTATTGCAACCAAATAGAATTGAAGATCACAGTAAACTAGTAGTTTGTTGTTATTGTTTTAACTAACTGGGTTATTTATCTACACAATTAATATCAAATCTGATGAAAGTAGTATTGGAGACCAATAAATATTAAAATTCATTCAGTATATCAAGTAGAAAATTCAGCTACATATTAAGAAACCGCTTTGGCGAAATATTGCTTAATAAATGCAAAAATGAAAATCCTCGGACTTGTTACAATTTTATTTACTTTGAAGCTGTCGGCTTTTTCAAATATTAAGAAACCTTTGACCTTATATGATGGATTTTTTTATTATTTTCAGAAAATTGAGTATGTATTTGATTTGCTGTGCAAGAATGAGCTTCCCTTGTCTGCAGTCAAAGCTGTATTAGTCAATGAACAAAGTTCACTGTTTGATTCAGCAGTAGAATTACTTGGAAAACAAGAGGTAAGGCATCAAGAATAATACTGTCACACCTCACTTAAATGTACTTCTCATGTTGAGCTTTGACAGTTTCTTTTTATCAATCAACATTTTTGCTGATATTTTGTTTTTGATAATTGCAGGTATGTGAGGATGAAGAGCTATTGCAGTTACTACTAAAGTGCCATCTTGTATCAAGAGTTGTAAACACCAATTATTATGCTCCACTTATTGACTATGTGCTGGCTAACCAGGATCCAAATCAGGAGCTCCCTTATCACATGAATGTAGAAAATATAGCTTTTCAGCTAGATGAAGCAGGGTACAAGGCTGAAGCAGGGTCTCTGATGCTTCAATACAAAGGCACTCATCCAGCATTGAGAACTTTTGATGTAGCTATGGGAGTCTTATCAAAATGGCTATCTAAATGATTTTCTTAGAACAAAAATGAACACAGTTAGGAATGACAATAGTGATTGATTGATTGTTTGAATTAGGACAAGTCTTATACTGCTAGCAATTGTGGCTAGACAAAAAATATCATGTTAAAATTGTAATCAGAATTATTGAAGTATTAACAAAAACCTGATTTGATTTAGATAATTGCAAGGAAAGTTCTTTTAAATAGAATGTTTAATTACTCCAAAATCAGGTTTAGTTGTGACAATTGGGAGTCTTATTTATGAGAAAACGAATCAGAAAAAATGAAAGATTAATTCAATGTCATTAATAAAACTATTTATTTCAATGTCCAGTTTGATTGTGATTGTTTTTGTTGTGATACCATTTATTTCAAGAAAGGAAATATAAGAAAACAGAAGTTGATATCATAAATTATTTATTGAGTAATGAAAGACACATGATGCACACACAACTGCAGGTTGGAAATCAAATCCAATATTGAATGAGAATGGAGTATTTCTTTTGACTGAGTAAATTATTATGGCTGCAACTTCAAAATCTGTTGGTGGAAAATCTATTTGCTGTGAAAGGATTGAGAACACCAGAAAGTCTATTATTTTGGAATGAAGGTAAAAATCCACGGTTCTCTCCTCCAACACTAGTTCCTATCCATCCCCCTAAGCATTGTGGGGGTGGTGTGTAAGGCTTATTGTCATGTTTTTCTTTGGCTATGTGTTCCATTTCATGTATGTCTTTATTTGGGAAGTGCTGCACCATTTTATACAACAAACTGTTTCTGTTTTCTAATAGCAGGTGAGCAGAATCATTGTCTTTGACACGTCCATTTTCTATAATCATGACTCTGTCCAAATCTATCACAGTTTTAATCCGATGAGCTATCACAATCAATGTCTTATTTTCAAATTTGGTCCTCAAGATGTGTGATATCAGAAGTTCACTTCTGAAAATACAAATATCAATAGTATTTAGTATAAATCAACAATATTGATGTGCTAGAATTCCAACCATTATCTGTTTTCCTGAATTCAACTAGCTTATTAAATTAAATGCCTTGTTCGTGCTATCAAAATATCTCCTTACCGTTTATCTAATATCGATTGGGATTCCTCAAAAATGACTATTTTACTTCCTGTAAGGAGAGCTCTTGCAAGTCCAAGAAGCTGCCTTTGTCCTGTGGTGAAATATGACCCAAAATGTAAAGATTCTGCATAAATATTCCCAGACAGTTTTTCAATTCTGTCCTTCATTTGAACATCTGACAATGCCCTCCATATTTGGGCATCTGGATATTTTGTATATGGGTCAAGATTTCGCCTGATGTTGCCACCAAACATGACAGGATCCTAGAAAAGGATTACAAAAAGGAACTATCAAATTACTTTGCAAATATTTTTGTACCCTGCATACAATTATTCTTAGTTTCAAATTAAATAGGTAAGAAAAGTGATGTATTTATCAATTTATCCAGACATACCTGAGTTATCACAGTGACTGACTTCCTGAGATCATGAAGTCCAATTTCTGAAATTTCTAATCCATCAATGCGAATACTTCCCTTGTGTTCAGCAAGCCTCAATATGGCAGATATGAGTGCTCTCTTGCTGGAATCTGGCTTACCCAAAACACCAATCTACAATTTTTTAATCAATTATAATGGTTAGTAATTTTTCATATTAAGCAAAAGCTGCTACTTTAATTGTGAAAGATTCATATCATGGATTAATTTTACTGAACCCTGTAGATACTTGCTTACGTTACAATCCATACAAGATTATTTTTAAAATGTCTTTTACGTCCCCTCCATCAAAAATTTTAATATTTACATATTCCATAAAGAATACTATTCGTCCAACATACTGAGCAGAATTTCTACTCACAGACTCCTGAGATCTGATACAGCACCAAACATTTTTGAGCAAATTTCCACCACACCCATCAATACTAGGCATCAGGGTGGCCCCTTCAAATGTCACTATGCCATACTGGGGCCACAGTGCAGGCAATGTTGTCAAAGAAACAGGCTCAGCTTCTGAGTCAAGATACATGTAATCACCAATTCTCTCAACTGAAGTCATCTGAAATGTTGAATTAAAGAGTTCTAAATCAGAAATGTTCTTATCTATTGGATTTAACAACCAGCTAATATAGACTCTGATTAGACACACCTTTTTGAAACAATTTATAATCTTTTCTTTTCAAATAAAAAGTGTGACTGCAAGCAAATTCAAACCATTGATTTAAATTGATTTGAAACGGTGTGTCTAACCACAGCCTTGTGGTCCAAAACATTCATTCTAATCTATGTTTATAAGAAAGTATTTAGATCATGCCATAAAAAGTATGAGCTCTAGATAACAAACATTGGGCTGGACCTTGAATTATTTTACTTTTTAGATAAAAATGACAATTTTTTAAAAGATTATAGTTTTAATTTTCAAACACATACCTGACTCTCCACCTCTGAAAACTGTCTAATACTATATTGAAACATTCCCATCAGATTCAGGGTGTAAGCCAATGCCAGGCCTAATAAACTACTATTTACACCTGGAAGAGAAATCATTTGTGTGTGTGTCATGTATTCTTTATTTGAAACATATGAATCAATTCACAAAGAATTTAGCAAAAGATCAAATTCAGGTGGGAAAACAAATAAAAAATGTAACATAAATGTTAAAATTAGTAGAATTATATTTCATAATGAAATTACTCAGACTTGTTACTATTATATTTCGATTGTCTTGTTATTTTCTCTAAATGCCATAAATATCAATTCACTATTACTGTGTTTTCCATAATCATATTTTACATAGAACTGTTAATTACTCAAAAAATAACAACTGTAATCCAAAAACAGATTACAAATATCATGAAGAAAAAGAATAAATATATACAAATTTTAATACTTACTAATATCCACAACAGTATGTTTTACTACAACGGCTGTAAAGGCCAACAATGCAACAAAAATAAAACTAAGAAAATCCAGTCTGATTCCCAACCAGCGGTTCACAGAAAGATTCAGGTAAGATGCACTTGTATGGCAATCTTGGTAGTGATCAAAGTGTCGAAGAAATCTTTCTTCATTCACAAAGGCTCTGATTGTCCAAAGACCTTCCAACGTATTTGAGATATGGTGATAAACTGGTTTGCGACCTACAACCACAAAAGATGTCTATTAAGCAAAAAGGAAATAGATACTTCAAAGTAGAATTTAAAAAAAAACAACGTTTGAAACTGCCATAGAAAGGAGGTCAAAGAAATACATTTATTAAAAATTAGTATCAACTCTTACCAGCATACTCTAGGCCTCTGATTTCTTTAGCAGCCTCTGTATAACACCTTCTAATCAGTAAAATGAATGGTAGGATGAGTAAAACTGCTATAAGCATCCAATAGTTGGATATTCCAGCTACTATTATTGCTCCCAAACCAAGTCCAAAAAACTGAAGAAAAAAAACCGGAATTGAACATGCTCTATATTTACCTTAAAACAGTTGAATTCTGATTCTAATCATATCAAAAACAGCCATCAATAATAATCTTTCTTGAAAAGTTGTTTGAGTTTCTGTTCTTTCACAAAACTTTAAAAAACCTAGAATATCCTAAAATCTAGAATATCGTAATATTTTTTCATTAAACTGTAAAAATGCTTAGAGAAAAAAATACCATAACCAGATTATGAAAAGCTTCCAATCTGGGCTATTGATATTATATATTTTTCAAAACGATTTCTTCAAATTATTTTTGTTATGACTGCTAATTCTTTTTCTCCATGTAATGTCTGTCTTCATAAAAGTTTTACCTGAATGGAATCAAAGAGACTAGCTGGCAATGGATCATCAACTTGGGAGAGATCCCTTGAGAATCTGTTTAATATGGTTGCTGAAATAAAGAAAAAAGGAATTATGATATCAGGATTCATTTCAGGATTGTATCAACATTAATTAAATGCAACATGATAATATTTTCTCATTTACTTTTTAAAGCAACTGATTCTGCTCACAGGCTAATCTTTAACTCCTCTCTATAAAATGCTTGACAGGTTAATTTGACTTCCATACACCAGTCACCAAGGACATAGACCGGTAAAAATTTCAATCAAACAAATCTTACCAGATGAATTAGTTTCAAAAAATGAAAGTGTTGCTCCAAGCAATGCATTGAAACTGTTGTCATGGAGACGCTTGGAAGCCCTGACTGAAATCAAGCTGAACACCACAGGACGGAAGAATGACACAAGAAAAAATGTGGACAAGAAAGCCATATATAAATAAAAGTCCATATTGATATGCTTCTCTACGAGTGGAATGGCAGTTGTTTCATTGGACTGACTAGTAAGCTCTGACCCAGTGGACCTGAGGAAAAGAAGAAACAGAAGCAAACTTAGATAAATGCTAAATGAAATTTCATAAAATCTCACATATGATTATGATGTGCTTTATGACTGACAATGATGAAGTTGAGTAAACATGTAGTTATTTTTTTAACTTTTTATTTTCAATTTCTTTATACAGGGTAGCCTAACTGTTCTACCTTAGGGCCCTGTTTTACGTATATTATAATATGGATTCATGTATATTCGTCTAATCAGGTATAGTTCAATATAATATCACTAAACTTTTGACTCTTACACCAAGTGGACAATGACCACTAATGGTCAGATTGAAAAAGACTTCCGACAGAGAAGTTGAAAGCTATCTATGTAAGCTTTAAAATTGTTAATCAGTCAAAAGTTTTGTGATATTATATTATTATTAGTCTATTATGTATAGAGACAAACTATTTTGCAAACAATACCAACCATTTGAAAAGCCACCAGTCTGCTAAAACATACAACAGCTGTAAAAGAAATAACACAAGTGTATCAATGTTTTAAAAAACAGGTATTGGCCTTATATTGGATTTATATTGAAAATCTATTTAGTTATTAGATTTGGGTCATAACTTATATTATCTGATTTCATTTTTGTTTACAATTTATAGCAAATTTCTCAGCAAATTAAAATTTGTCAATCGATATCCAAATTTGTTTCATATATACTTATACGTTTAGTTTAATTATAACATTTTACTGTCATTCAATTGGACTTACCTGTGATAATAAACACAGTGTACCAAATATCCAGAGACCGCAAGAACCTCCCCCAATTTTGAAATAATCTTTGTACACTGACAGGGGTGCAGTTTCTGGGACGTCTTCAGAAATATTCAAAATTTGTGGTGTTGTTAAATCTGCTTCACTTTCTGTTTCTTCCTGAAAATACATTGGTAGAAATTCATTATACAATTTTGCTTCCTTTTTATTAATATGTCTACCCTCGATCATTCACACACGCCAGAGGGCACTGCCATAGACTTTCATCTAGTACCTCTGGTCATTTCTATTTCTATTTCTACAATATACTAGCATGCCCCATTACTGAGGATAGTCGCTAGTGGCAGGACACAATCCGATGTTTGCTTTCCCATCCTCCCTGGGGAGTGTACAGCGCATATATTTACACAGCAGCTTAAGCTTTTTGTCCCATATGCCAGTACCCATTTCTACACCCATTGCAAGGTGCTCTGCCAAATAAGGACTTGCCACCAAATTGGGGAATTCAAGCTGGCAGTCCATCTAATGTATGTCTTTGCTGGTACATGGTACAAATATTTCATTTTACGTACTAAAAATTGTCATCAAAATTAATTCCTAAGTTTAGGATAATGGTCTTACTTTAAAAAGTTTGTGAAAACTTGTACACTGCTTGTAGTATGCCTTGTCTAAAAACTCAGTTTATGATTGACCTATTATAACTATATATGGAAAATGGCAGCCAATTTTATGAATTGGGTATGTAAACCAATTACATAGTTTACTATTTTCATTCTATATACATATCAACTTTATGGACAATTTCTTTGATTTTAGAGTCAAAACAAAAATACACATTTTGTTCTGTAAGGTAGCCTATGAAGATTCACCATGATGAAGATTATGAATAGGGTCACATGGAAGTAGTCAACCATACCAAGCAGACAGCCTTTAGAAGCAGAAGGACACCATTTTTTGTAGGAACACTGAAGGAACCTCTCTTTTTAGCAGTGTGAAAAATCTTCTACAAATTACAGATATCCCTGCAGGAATCATAAAAACCATATTCTGGTCAAGTGTCTTTAGTTTTTAAATTTTA
This sequence comes from Pharyngocirrus eroticus, assembly GCA_033118115.1. NCBI lineage: Eukaryota > Metazoa > Annelida > Polychaeta > Saccocirridae > Pharyngocirrus > Pharyngocirrus eroticus. The sequence goes on from JAVSBT010456766.1 coordinate 44,702, forward strand.
CACATAATGGAAGAGAATTTTGTTTTCATGATACCTTGGGCTGTTTAAGATAAGTTGGTGGATTAGAACTGCGCAGTAAGTTTATAAAATTTAGTTTCCTTATTGTAAGACAGCTAATGGAGTTTCCTTACATTGAAAAATATCTGATTTAATCACTGTCTTCAAATGAAAATCAAGCAGCCATTATTCAAAAGTTAGAATTCAATAATCCAGGTATTGAAACAAACCGTGGCAGAAGTTCAGTGATTTTAGATAAAATGTTCAGTTGGTGTAGGACATTGATGAATTTGTAAAGTGCTATCAATCCTTATAAATTGAGAAGGCACCTAAAAAATGTTGGACCAAAGCCTTTGCAACACACAAAAGTGTTTTGTCTTATCATGATATTTTTTGCTATCACAATATCAGAAGCCCCACCCAACAGATACTCAATCGTGTTTTTTTCATTTTTTATTCAAAAATTATAGTTAAATCTTGAAATTTGAGAGTAAGAAACCAATGAAATGTTTTAAGAGTTTCTGCCTGAGAAAACCATGCAGTGGCTGGAGGATGGGGGTCAGCTGAATTCTTTCAAATTTGTTTGTAGACTTCTTTAAACCAACAATCTTCAAAAAAAAAAAAATCTTTTCAACGGTGCTTTTTTTTTGTAACAATTTTTCTATGTTTGAGTCACAAGGCTTTTTAAAAGTAACAAAATTGCCTATGTTCAAGTCCATATTTCTAGCGTAAGCAGACCTGAAAATATATGGTTTTGGTACTGTTAGATAGGTACATATTAATACTTTCAAAAACTGTTTTCAAACCTGAAGGATTTTTGAAACGTAATAATGTGAAGTGTTTTTTTCTTAGCATTATAGAAGCAACCTTCTATGCTTTGACTCACCACAAAAGATGGTTGTTCTTGGTTCGTTGGTTTTGTATGAAAACCTGTGTACAATTTTGGTTGTGAAAACTTCTTTTATTTTTTATTTTGAATTATAGGGTCTAGAGCACATTTTTGAATTCTAAGTTAAATGTGATTTCTTTAAAAAATTCTCTATAACAAAAAGTGACAAGAGATGTAGGCAAGATATATCATGGTACATGTAATTTGATAAAATGGAGTTTGTATCAGTTCAACATGCATTTATCGGTATTTGAACAAAATCCCACAGGACGAAATCCCACCGTTTTATTTGTACTTATCAAGTAGAGGTATCTTCAACGCTAATATGGACAAAGGACATTCCAATATATGTATTGATGAACAATGCAACTATTTTGTTGTCCGTTTTAAAATATCCTCAGTGCCTCAACAAAACCAGAATTTTACTCATTTCTGCACAATATACTTTCTTAAAGTAAACAAGTTGTATTTTCATGAATATACAAACAGAAAACTAATTGATTAATCAACTACAGCAATTACACCAGGTGATAAGCCAACAATTCAATTATGTAGATGTTAATTTTTTGTTTTTTCACAGATAAGCTTTTCACACAATGGCCACAGCCTTTACCCAAGAAAATGAAGATTTCTGTAGATTGGTGGTCTTAATAAATGAGAAAGGTTTAGACTCACTGAGGGCTTCACTTGAGTTCTTCTCCAAAAAATGCTACAGGGTAGCAACATTCAATGATGTTCTCCAAGACCCTGCAGTGTTGGGTAAACTAACAAAGTTAAAGGGACCTGGGAAGGGGAAGCCAATTTCCCCATACCAATGGAACATTTTATACCCAGTACCTGGTGCAGTAGTTACTGTTGGAGACTTGGACATCACACTCTGCTTTGTACTTATCAGGAATATCACAGGGCTAATACAACCAAAGACATTATGGGATAAACCTCCAGCCCCAACTGATAATTCCCTAGAAGGGGGTCTTGCTCAGATCAAGTTTTTAAGGAACACTCTGTGCCATAAAGAATGTCCAAGTTTGTCCTATGCCGATTTTGACAGATATCACAATGACAGTGAAAAAGCACTTCTTGATATAGACTGCCATCTTCCTTCTTGGAATATTTCCAAGGCAGATATACAAATGTACAGAACTTTATCGGTAAGTCCAAGGCAACAACATGAGGTGGAAGATTTGATCAAAGAATGGTATGACCAAGAAAGGGACTTGTTTGCAGAGCTTGGGCAAATTGATAAACAGACAGAGGAAACAGGAAAAAGGGCAGAGAAAATAGACAAGCAGACAGAGGAAACAGGAAAAAAGGCAGAGAAAATAGACAAACAGACAGAGGAAACAGGAAAAAAGGCAGAGAAAATAGACAAACAGACAGAGGAAACAGGAAAAAAGGCAGAGAAAAT
>JAVSBT010456766.1:50730-78932 GCA_033118115.1 Pharyngocirrus eroticus
AAATCTTGAAGAACTTGTGATACATAGCAATGTTATTTCATCAGAGGGTTGCACTCAACTGGCAAAACATTTCAAATCAGTTCCAAAACTAATGAAACTTGATATTTGCAGCAACTCTTTTGGAGATGTGGGAGCTAGAATGCTGGCAGAAAACCTTCAATTCATACAGGATCTTGAAGAACTCATGATACATAGCAATGAAATTGCATCAGAGGGTTGTACGCACTTGGCAAAACACCTCAAATCAGTTCCAAAACTCAAAAAACTAGTTATGAGCTGCAAGGCTATAGGAGACAAGGGAGCCATAATGTTGGCAGAAACCCTTCAATTCATGCTAGATCTTGAAGAATTCATGATGTGTAGTAACAGAATAAATGCAGATGGTACTAGTCAAATGGAAGAACACTTCAAATCAGCTGGCAGAGCACTTCAAAGATATATCAAAACTGGAGGGGCTAGATATGTGAAGCAACTCTATTGGAGACAAGAGGGCTACAAAGCTGGCAGAAAATCTTCAAATCATACCAAATCTTGTACAATTCATGATATATAGCAATGGAATTGCACCTGAGGATTGTACTAACCTGGCAAAACAACTCAAATTAGTTTCAAGGCTCGAGAAACTTTGGCTGTGACTCGTGTTGGAGACAAGGGAGCTAGAATTATTTCTACCAAATTTGGAAGAACTGATACTTTCTAAAACTAAAATTTCATTGGATAGTTGAGCTCGGTTGGCAAAAACAATTCTTCTAATCAGTACTAAAACTCTTCAAAAGAAACGGGCCATTTTACAATAAATTGGTTCAGTTACCAATTCAAAAGCCTGTCATTAAGTTTAGTATACAGAGTGCTGAAAGGTGTTAAAACTTCCATATCACCACAATATGATATTCAAAAGGCAGATTGAATTGTAAACACTCATGATGATTAGTAGATAAAAAACAGTTACTACTATATTCTATACCATTTTCAAAATTCACCATATAAGAAATTCAAACTAACTTGAAATGTGACATTTCCAGTAATCTATTATTCAAAAAATAGATGTAAGCTCTTGTAGGCTGTGTTGTTGTTTTTGAAAAGAGAGTTTTGTGTCTCAATATATGAAATAAATGCTTGTTGTCTTGCATTTCCTGTGTAGCGTTTAGCGTTATATATTATGATTTCGAAAACCATGAAAATATTGGAAAAAGAGGCATTATAAGATTAAGGATAACTCTTATCACAAAACTATAAAAAACAAAATGTATTCACACCAGTTCTGTGACTGGCAACAAGTCATCCAGCCCCCCCCCCCCCCCATAGGGTGTATGATTATGTGGTAAGAAAAGTATATGTTTTCAACATATTACAAATCCAAATTCAGATCTTGGAGTGCTGACTAAGAATACTTAAATACAATGACAAAAAAATATATAACCATAATGTTTCACTCACCTTGCACTCAAACAGAATGTCTGGGTTAATAAGTTCACTGTTATCAAGATCTAGTTTGTATCTGGGTGTTTGTGTAAAATCTTCTTTGATGATATTCAAAGAATTGTCAAGAGGAAAATAGTCCAGAAGCAATTCACTAAATTTGATTTCAGAATTCTTCAAGTCTTCATATGAGCCCATAGCATGTAGTTTTGCCTGAAGTATAAATAAAATCACATAGATACAAACAAAAAAATCCAAAGGGGTCATTATATTTTATCATAAATTCAAAAACTGATCAAATTGAATGAAATATAGATCTCTAGTATAGTAGTAATTGTGTTTATGAATGAGGAACAATCAAAAATATTTGTAACTTGGTGCTGTATAAGATAAGTACTACTTACATCTTTCACAGCTATTACTTGGTCTGCTGTTCTTACAAATGTCATGTTCTTGGTTACAATCAAAATAGTTTTTGCGCTCAAGAAATCACAAAAACATCTAGGAAAAAAGTTTGAAAAACTTTATCAATGTCAGTTTGTTTTTTAATTTGTGAGAAATACTTTGTTATACTTGAAACATGAAAGATATCAAAGTAGTTTTATGATAATGTTGAATAAAATGTTCATACAAATAGACTCACCTTTTGAAGATTTGAAAAGCTGTTTTTTCATCAAAAGAACTAAGAATATCATCTATCAAATAAATATCCGCTTGATAATAAACAGCCCTGAAATTCATTAACAGAAAAAGGTCAAGTAAAATAGAACAAAATGTTTTTTTAAAGATAGTCTTGATAATACGTGTAAAACCTGACATTTAAGCAAGGTCTGTTTTATTTGTAGAATTTATTTGATAGAGCTAAAAAAATATTTAAACCAACCTGGCTAAACATATTTTTGCTTTTTGACCAAGAGTTAAAACTAACTCCTTGGTTCCTATGATACTCAAATCACCTTTGAAGAAAGTCAGCAAATCCTACAACAGGAAAGATAGTTCTATCTTACACATTACATTGTTATTCCTAATTCAAATGTTCTGATCAGCACAAAAAATGTTATCTGTTTATTTAGGAAATTTAAAAAATCAAGAGGGCGGCCATATTCTTTTGACAGGGTTCAAATTGTTTGATTGCCATGTTCCATAAATGTAATTGACTCCCAAATAATTAATTCTTTGGGAAAAAACTTACCTCATTCAGCTGGCAAACAGTGATCACCTTTTCATATCTAGCTTCATTATATTTCAGTCCAAATAAAATGTTTTCTCTCACTGTTCCTTGAAATACCCAAGAATGTTGTGGGACATATGCCAGTCTCCCCCTGGTGGTAACAGTACCACCAATTCTAGGAATCTCTCCCAGGATTGACATCAATAAAGAGGACTACAATAAAAAACACAGATAATATCCATAAAATCAAATGTTCACGGGTGTAAATACTGTTTAATTTACCTTGAAACTATGTCAAAAACCATTATTTTTTTCCTCCCATCATAAATATTCACTGCTAAAACTGTTTTCTGCTTTAAATGTATGTTGATTATCTAATGTTTTTTTAATTTTTGATACCTTTCCACTGTCAGTAGGTCCTATTATGGTCACCAGCTGACCTTTTTGTATGGTAAAGTTGAGATTCTCAAGAGCTGGAGTGAGTATGTTTTTACACCAGGAGGCAGTGTAGTCTTCAAAAAGAATAATGACATTTTCTGCTAGTGGAGGCTTTTCTAAACTGTTTTGTGAATAAATATCATGGACTCTTCTCTCTTCCATCAGCAAAAATTCCTGAATGTAAAGAAATGGTTACAACTTACAAGAGAAATGAATTTGAAGCTATGACGACAAGTCATGCGTTTTGGTTATAAGAATGAACCCTTTTCTTTAAAGTGTAATATCTCAAAATGAATGCAATAAAGATAATGATAATATTAATAAGAAGCAGAAGAAGAAGAAGAAGAAGAAAAATAATAATAATAATAATAATAACAAATCATTTTTAATTTATTCTAAAGACTTACCTGAATATTTTTCATGGAATCAAAGGCCTCTGTGAAGAATTGCACTCCCCATGGTAATAATAGACTAACACTGGTTCTTAGTATTTCATATAAAGCTAATGTTGTATAAATAGTTCTAGCATTTGTCACAAAACCTGTGACAGTCAAAGTAATAAATGTTCCAGCCATCAATAATTTCCCAGCACTGAAGTATATGGCTGAATTGATACCTCGGATGTGACTGATATTTTTCAGGTAATTCCATTCTGACCTAATATGGAATGATAAAAAGGTCAAGTAAGTATCTATTAATCATATCGGTTACATAATAGAACATTTTTTTTGTTATAAACCTACAAAAGGCATGAAAAATATTTCTGGAATAGAGTATCTTACTTACCTTCTAAGAGTATTGATAAGGTTTGCAAAAGGCTTTTCCCAACAGTTAATTTTGATAGTTCTCATCCCTGAAATGACCTCTGATATAACTTGAATTCTTCTGTCTGTCAAGTGACTCATTTGACTTCTACATTTGACAACAAGAAGGGCATAGATAAATATAGATTAATCAAAGAATTTACACTTTTAATTTATTGAATTTAACCTTTTTCAATAATATTCTACCAAGACTAATGGTGTTCATTGGTCTTTGGAGGTAAGCTTTAAAGCTACATAAACAGCCAAAACATTTATTTGTAGATGTAAATAAGCTCTTTAGCATTTTCTTGTCTGATTGTATATGAATAATTTTGGAAACACAACACAAAAGTTGGCATAAATTATTGGATTTTGCCGTATTGGGCAGCATTAGATGGTATTTGGTGTTTATTGAAATAATATTTCAAATTGGCATAATACAAACTTTGATAAATACAAAAGCAGTATAATTATCACATCTTGGAATTATTTGCAACACCAAGCAAAATGTAATCTGCACTATGGATATGATCGTTGAATATTTCAAATTACTTTGGATAAACATTTAAATACTTTCTAAAATCATGTAATGTTTCATTGTATATTCAGACCCATATATCACCCAATATCTGAGGCAGAAACAAAAGGATAGAAAATCAAATGACGGTTGTACCAATATTAACCAATAAGATGACGAAACAAATTCACATCTTGTCATCAAATATTTTGTTTTTGCCTTTGTGCCAGACTGTTTCTTAATGTGGCCTTACCTTAGTTTTGACATTCTTCTACCCATAAAAAACTGAATTGGAGCCAAAATAAGTACAAATGCAACTCCAATCAGACAGGTGGCGCCAAGGTCCAAATGCTTCCATAGGATAGCAATGATTACTACAGTCTGCAAAGGGCCTATCCATAAATAATTGATTCCAAGGCAACTCTGTATACAATTAGAAAAAGAAAACTTAATGAAAGACTCTGTCATGTAAAAGTAATAGTGACATCTACTTTTTGTGAAGATATTAAAGGACCTCTATAGAACTTTCATCTTAGGACTAAGAGTCACTCATTGGCTTGAGCAAGGCTTCATCACTGTGATTATGGCTGTGGTTAGACACACCTTTTCAAATCCATTTGAATCAATTTAAACCTTTTTCTTCTCAAATAAAAAGTGTGTCTGTAGGCAAATTCAAACCAAATAGGTAAGTTATTTTAATCCAGATTCGTTTTACAAAAGGGGTTTAAATCGATTCAAATGGATTCGTTATGGCGGTGTGTCTAACCACAGCTAATGTTGGAAAAATCATGACGCTGCGCAACAAGTGAAGCTTACTTCCAGATCAAAATGTGCTGACATAAATTCTATATTGCAGTCCTTTAGACTAATATTTGACAAAATATTGCCCTTCAACAGCAACAATAATCTTTTAAATTGATAATCTCCAAAGGCAAGAAAAGAGGGCAGATACACATACATGAGGTCTGTTTAAAGGTTGACAAAATTCACAAGAAATCGTGCCCTCATACAAATAAAGAGTATTACTTCTTCAATGGTATAATAATGAGATATTTGCAAAAGGTTCATTATTACTTTTAAAGTTCACTCAAGTGGACATATGTAGCATAATGGTCAATTGACAAATACCAATGGATTTAACTTTAATTGGTTTTTCATATTTTCTTATGAACGTTGAAATTGATCTGATTTGAAGAAGTGTGTGCCTATGATTCACTCAAGGATTAGGATTAAGAAGCTCTTTGACTGGAAACCAAAGGAAAACATTGGTCAAATGGTCTAAATAAGATACTTATTACTATGATTTTAGCTTTTAGAGGACAGTATCATACGAATATGTTAAGAAGTAAAAAAATATGTTTGTACATTTGTTTAGTTATGGCAGTAACACAGAAAAATAGTGAGAGAGACTCCCAGAAAAAGAATAAAACTTATTGTGAATGGTTGTCTACAGACACAACTTTAGATGACGATGTATTGTCATTGCTAGCTAAACTGTGTCATGATTAAACTGGTACAAACTCTTTTACTTTTAACATTTAATTATTAAAATAGTAAAGACAAATATTACCTACCTGGTCAAACCTATGAGCATCTGAAGACATTAAAGTTACAATTCTACTGTTATCAATTTCTTTCAAAGAATACTGGCTTAATTTTAAAATCTGAAAATGAAAATGAGAATGAAAAGCATGAAAAGTTACAAAACGCATTGAAAAAGCTAAACAGAAATTCTTTCACACTACGCTGCATTCATTATAACATTATTGCTGCCTCAAGTCATGGTTATTTTCAGGGATCATACCTTATGATCGCTGGTTGGCAGAAATGGTATATTGATATATGAAAAATATGTACAAAAAGAGACCACCAAAAAAAACCATTCATGTCCAAATAGTTTGAGCAAAAACCGCAGAATCTAAAATAAGTTGCTTAGTCAATTTATCTAGAAACCAAATTCTTATCATGTATATAAAATCATTTGTCTGCATAAGTTAACGTGTAGCATTATTGTTCTGACCCTATGGCATCTGGATGAGGTAATTACTAAACTATGCAATCCAGAGTTGATTGTGCATTTGGCTCAGGTGCCCATGTTACATCTGTGAGTCTACAGTCCTCGTAAAACAACAACTACATGACTTTTTGGCATCATTAACATTAGGAACCCATTCATCACTTTTGTATACATTCAGACTGAAAAGTTCTGATTGAAATGATAGAAAATTGGAAGGAATACAAAGCCTAGGCCTATTTGGTGTGTTTGTGATACAACTTTGCATTTTTCAAAAAAGAAGCCCCAAAATTAGCAATAGAATATATTTTCTATGGAACTATGGCAATGAAATTGGGATTTTTATCAACCCAATTAATATTTTTCATGGGTCTGTTTTCTTTTATTTTCAGAGGGACCAACAAACATGATTATTAAGAAAATGGCTAACATCTCTATTTTCTAATGGTCCCACCCTCTACTTTACAATGGGGCAAAAGAAAGCTGGTACCACGCCAAGTAAATCGATTGCTATATTTAAACATATACTTTGAAAATTCTTTTAACAATTACATGATTATATCATATTCATCTTTGTGTTTTATTGACACTCATTGTCATTTTTCTTTTACAACTTTTTTTTATCATACCTTTCATGTTTATAAGCACAACTTACCTTCCTATAAATCAAAGATGTACACGCAACTCTCATTTTGAGTCCAAAATATAAACTTTTATGAAAGCCAATGTTATCAAACAGGATGACAAGAATGAAGGCAAGAGACCATCCTGTGGCATAGAAGTAAGCAGTTTTTACATCAGTCTGGGAATTCTCTTCAAAATATGACAACAACAAGCCAAGAAAAATGGCCTGGGTTATACGGAAGCATTCCTGTAAAATAAAATGAAATATTATGAAGAGTTTGAAATAACTTAACCATTTTGATTTTGGCTTTTTGAAACCATCTATTGGGGTTAATTGCAAAAGAACCTCCAACCTCTTCTATACAATCAAATACATTTGTCTTTCCCCTTTTAATGAAGAGCTATATTGTCTAAACAATTCTTGCAGTCCATGAATATTAAAAATTAACTTTATGCATCAAAACAAAACACTTGCCAGGTGCATCCACAGTAATAACTTTTCTTATATGTATTATTTCGATCATTAAAATGTCTATTCAGATATACATGAACATTATACTATGGATTTACACTTGTAGAGCTGATCATTCATCTTAATCTGACATTTTTTTGTGAACCTTTCATAGCTGTATTTACATTGTCTTTATAGGTCATTTATTTGAATCTTGTATGGAGTTGAATTTAAATTTGTTCTAGGTTTACATTTCTACTGGATAAATCAACTGAAAACATTGAAGCATGTCAAAAGATCAAATAAGGAAAAGTTTTTCATTACATGATATTTCAGGCTTGTTTATGAGTTGAATAGGGAAGTGTTGGTTAAATGTAGATTTTTTTTTTAAAGCCATCAAGTAAAAAATCTAAAAGAAGACTCTCCTTTGTAGAAGTGATTTTCTTTCTTTCTTTAGTCCCATAGCCATTAAGGCCGTTGGTGATTTTGCAAGAAGCATATTGATTGAGACAAAGAGATCAGTGGCTGTACTGAATTAAAGTGAAAGTTTACTTACCTCAAAAAAGAATAGCAACCCAGCCCCAATTACCCATAATCCATAGCTCCGAAAAAGAGCTTTAAAAAGAGATGGCCTTCCTCCTGTTTTTGATTTGTAAACTTCTTTTTCCCATTCTCTGTTATGAAGTTGAAAAAAGATAATAATTCAACTTTATTATGGGAGGAATAGAGAGAAAGCAGTTTTTTAAAGCTGATCTACAATTAATCTATATGAATATATTTCAGGTAATAAGTTTAATCTCTTCGCAGAGTCATAATTTTTCAAACGTAATCAAAACGATGAAGCTGTGCATAAAGGGCTAAACATGAGGAATGAAATGACATCAGGTTACTTAAAAAATTACTATACAGATCTACTTTAAGAACCAAAAAATGAATTCTTTCTGATTGTAATAATCATATTCTCCTTCATTTTTCTTTCTTTACATAAAGATATGTTTTATTTACAACCAACTGGTATCCCATCCTATAAGTGTTTATGTCTATTCTTAATTGTCCGTTCATGATTCCATAAACAATGGCTCAAGGAATGTCAAGAACTTATAACAACAATATCAGGCTATACACATATCTTCAGGTCTCCTTTCTTTAGATTCACGCAACAGACTACAGTCTACATGACATTTCATGATGACCACATTAACAATGTCATTCACAATCAAAATCTATACTAGTTATGACTACTACTACATATGCTTTTTTCTTATCAAATACTAATTTGTATTTTTCATCAAACCTCACAAAGTGACCAACTAAATAAATGGACCACCTCCCAAGTAAGACCAATACAATTATATATACTTGCAGATGTAAGAGTCTCTTACGAAAATTAGCTAATAAAATGAGACTTTCAATTTTCAGATTTAGTTTGATATTGTATAATAGCACTTAGGCTATCCCAAATAGGTCTATTGTTTTATATCTATCCAATGTTGCAATTTTTTTTATTGCAGACCTTTATGGCCATAGCACACTGTCTCTGTTAAAGCAGTGGAACGAGGATTAAGAGGCTCTGCACTAGAAAACCAGGCAAAATCCAAAAATCACAGATCACAGGGCCCAAGGTCAGCCAAATCTAGTGTGCTATGGCCATTAACAGTGATCAGATTAAACAATAGTATCATCCAACTTAAATTATATTCTTTGGACAGCTTTTCTCATGTTTTAGATAATCTAATACAGTAGTCAGAACCAAAGCCATTTCACATTATGCATTCATCTCAGCACATCAATTTAAGTATGATTAAAGACAACACAATCTAGAAATTCTGATGACATTTGTTCAACTATTGACATATATATAATACCAATGTTGTGGTACATGTGTAATGATTTATCCGTGACTGATATATGAACACATTCTAGTAGTTCTCCATGATAATGATATTAGCAAATATGTTAGATCCAAAAATAATGATAAAGTCCAACACAAAAGAAATGCGTTTTGAAACCTACATGTTTCGAGTAATTCAGGGTTTATTCCAAAAATGGTCCATTTTTAGAATAAATAATTCTGTCTGATATTCTTTGGAATTTTGGATTCTGCCTTTTGAATTGTTTGGGACTTGGGACTTAGATCTAATTTCTTGGAATGTGAGATTTACCTGTTCCATGCAGGATTTGGTTTTGATGTTTTTAATATCTGGCATTTTGAATTTTGTTTTTTTCATTTTCTAGGACCATTTGCCTTAGTCAACCATACCAAAATATACTTTCTAAGTTGTACGTAAAAAACTGACATAGTTTTGACAAATTCAACTTGACAGGAAAGTTACACATATACTCTGTATCTCTAAAATCTTCATAAAAGTATTCAAATATTTCACAAAAATACCACAATTCAGAGAGCTATGTGTAGGTAATTTTCTCCCATAATTATAATGTTGTTGCTGTAATGCCCTCAGACATTGGGTTGCCCATTGAAAAGCGACACTGGTAAATGTTTTTAAACTTGCATCATAATTGCAAAGATTATTTTTTTCTTCTAAATTTTACTCATCATTCTTTCTTTCAAGCTAGATCCTATATAATCGAGGTGTCCTTTGTTCTCCACCCCCTGCTATCAGGAATACAGTGCTTATAACTAGCCTTCCTTCCTTTCAGAATTTACAGTCCTGAATTTTAGAAAGTGATATTTTCACTACAAGCATTTTAGGTACTATTTTTTATATCAAAAACCCTAGGACTAACATTTTGAGATTTTCTGTACACATTCTCTCCAACCCTATAACAACAGATAATGTTATAGGGTGGATTTTACTGATGATGGCAGAAAGAAACCACTAATATTTTACTGACAATGAGAAAGAAAGAGTAACTTCATCTTTTGACATTTGCCATCTGTGTTCTTATATCATGACCATGGGCATTTGTTACCACCTAGAAATTGATTTGTATCTGAAGCAATGAAAATATTGAATATTTCAGTGTGTGCCTTATGCCTGATCGAATACTTTCACATGATTAACATCATTTTGATCCCAAAACTGTACTGCTTTTCAGAGGGTTTCATCAACTTTTCAAGGATGCAAATTGTCAAACAGATTGCAGCTACTGTTGTAATTAAAACCCATTATCAACAACTTTCTCTCCTTGAAATAAAGTAAGCAATATTATTAAAGTTGATCCAACACTTCATTTTCAAGTTGCCATCCTTCAAGTTTAATACCATAGAACAGACCCAGTTTGTAAATAGAATTATAATAAGTACATACACATATTATGTATGTATATCATATGTATGATTTGATATCGGCTTTAATTTTCTCCAGACATTTTCAATAACTTTCTCATTTCCTCTACAATGAAGTACTAGTAGGATTATATTTTTCTAATATGCTCACTTGATGTTGAGTACTTGTAATAATAAATCTAAATGAAATCCCTCTAGGTGATTGTATCACAAATTAATCTAACTTTGATTGAATCAGGATGCGATTTACTTTTTTGGGGGAGGTGGACAGACAGCCCAATCCATTCAAATCATGAAAAAGAGCCATTGTGCTACGGCCATTAGATGTCGCTGCTGAATATCATTGAAATCTCCAATGATGACACATGTGTCTTCGCATGCTACTTTTTTTGTCTCAAATATCCAAAAATTGAACTATGGACAGAAACTATTGTACTTTTCCATCTCACATGCACACGGCTACCCCATGCTGAAATTAAAACCCTGATACTATATCATGATTACAAAAGCATTCTGGGTCCCAACATGAAAATCACAGCCCTTGTTCTTTTCACATTTTATAACGCCAGGCAAGTTAAACCGCTAGAGTACCAACATATCATTATACTACAGTAATTGATATTTTTAAAATTGAATACTAAGAGTCCACTAATGGGTTGCATGTCTAGGATTATTAAGATCTAATTGATATGAGATTGATAGAATGCATGGGGTTTAATACAAATGACAGACTCCAGGCAAGCATTGTGCCTCTAACAGTTGTACAGTGTCACAGTTTTCAAGATTTCGTTAGCAACTTTCAGAGATTTTTTTCTTGCAATATTTTTTATTAAGCCACTCCAAATTGATAATTTGGTTGATAAAAAAAAATCATCATATAAGATTGGCCTGATACTGATAGGCCGATCAACAATATTTTTTTTACCTCAAGGTAAATCAGACTAATTTCCAAATTTATCAGCTGGTTGTTTTTTTCACGATTGGCCATTTTGATCTTTTTTCAAAATGTTGCTTTTATTTCAATTTAGTTTAAAACAAGAAAAAAACTTTGTAGGCTTGTAAACGAGCATTTTCTGAAACAAAAAGGCGTTCAATGACATTTTCATGCATATTTCTTGTGAACGGAACACCTTGTTTCTTTCTGTGGTATTGGCATAAAAGGCCAAGTGTAATTATACTTAAAGGGAATTATTTTTTTTTAATGCGAAATCGACCAACTAATCAATTTGGAATGGCCTAAGCCCTAAGTGACTCAACACACAGAAAACTAATAGGAAAGATTGAAGTATAAAAATATCAAATTTGGCATTTAGTTACAATGCGTGTTGTATTTGATTATCAAATAAGAACATGATTATGTCATTAAATACTTTTCTTTCATTTTGAATGATTGTGTTATTAGATAATTTACTCTGTCTTCAATGGTAATGTCATATAACAAAACAAGATCAAATCATATTAACAAGGCTTGGAGTGGACTACTGAAGTCCAACATTGCTTTTTATTACTATAGGACTCCATAAAAAATCATAAATTAAAGATTCAACTATAATGTCAACATTCTTTCTTTGATATCAACTTGATTCAAGATGCCCCCCCCCTGTCCATCCTTAAAATAATGCGTATTGGTGCATGTACTATTAAGATTTCCATTGTAAGATGAAAACAATGACTTGTACAAATTACAAAAAACAAACATGAAGCCAACAACAACACATATTTAAACTATGAATTCAAGTTACGTCATAATTGAAAGATATGTAACAACACCGACTTAAACAGTTTACAAAGAACAAACTTGAAGCCTTAGCAATAAATATTACATTTTTACAACACATATTCAAATTGTAAGATGAAGTTACAACTTACATCATAGCTGGAGAAATAGATCTACACTAACTTCTATATATAAAATATGTTTTTTCTTGTTGTACAAAGAGAGAATTGTAATTTTGTCATAAGGAAAAACATCCCATAGCCATTAAAAGGCAGTGGTCAATTTAGAGTAGAGAACACTGAAATAAATATGTGTACAGTTTAAGTGCTTGCCCCTTTTAGACCAAGTTGCTTTAAAGGGCTTGAACCAAATGTGAGGAATTGGTATACTACTACCCTATACTTTATCCCACAAACTCTTAAAGCAAATGGTGTAAAAGGTTCAGGCCCTTTGAGTTTGAGAGTTGTGGTATAAAGTATAGGGTAGCAGTATACCATCTCTTCCCCCTTGGTGCAAGTACTTTAAGTGTCTAGCTCAAGGACAAACAATGACTATACTGTTTGGATCATGGATTGTCTTCTAATTAGAAGGTATCTAAGGTAGAGTGCCAAAGAAGTCTTTGTAGAAGATACTGAACATCAAATTCCTGATCCACCTCCACTCACCCACACATACAATCTTATACAAATGAACACAAGGCATTGTCCTATCTTTTTGGTTGGAATGAAGACTTAAAGGAATTAAAGTGGTCTTTCACAGACTTAGATCCAATCTTATTGATAATTGATTTGGCTCGAAAAGGTGTCATTTCTATATTCTAAAAGGTTTAAAGTTACTATGCTCAAATGTGGGTAATTTGCTGTTTTCAAATTTGACCTTGGTATCAACCTTGAGCTTATAACTGGCTAATCATTGGCTTAAACCATTACAACAATGAAAATTCCCTTAAAGTAACAAAACACTGGGCATTCAAGAATGACTTAGACATCTATGATCCTCTTAAAATAGATGTATTTCAAACTTCTCATAAAAACCTTTGATCTGTATGTTATTCCTTTTGCCAAAGCTTAGCACGGTCACATGATCTTATTAAAAAACTCTCAAAAGATCACAACCCAAGGTTTGGTCAACTCTACGTTAAACATTTGGTAAAAATACTTGCTAATAACATGCCTTGTAAATATGAATCTACTGTGAAAAATCTCAAGGATTTCATTGGAAGCATGACTTACCTTCCAAGGTCATTTGAAAGTTGTATTGATGAATCCTCTGGTAGGACATCATAAATGTCCGCTTCTTGCAAAGGGCCTTTCAGGGCCTTTCTGATAATTCCATGAATCCACCTGGAAATCAAAGGACAATGGAATTGATTTTGAGTAATTGATTCAACTTATAGTTTTTTCATTAGTTACAAGAGAAATACTCTCCCTCGACAGGATGTTAGTCTATCGCAGGTTACTTTCCCACAAATTTTCTGGTACCCATTTAACTTTTCCTGGCTGAAGAAGGGAAATTAGGGCTAAGATTCTTTCCCAAGGACACAGACACGGGGCAAGGCAGGATATCGAACCCTCCACCTTTTGATCTTTGGGTGTATGCTTTGTCACTAAGCCACCATGGTCCCATTTGGTTCCAATATAACATTTTTTAATTCAGTAAAGATTAGTGATCAATATTCATCATCATTCATAATTCTTTGACCCTACTTGACAGGTGTTAGCAGCTTACATTACAAAAAAATCATAAAAATTCATGAGTTAAAACAAACCATGAATTAATGACAGAGCTTTCATGTGATTTAGTATCCCTTTAGGCTGGGCCATATTAGAGTGAAATGACCACCCTCAGGCTAGGAATTTACCTGTATGCATATCACATGTTATGGTGATGGTTGATGCATTGCATTCTGTCTTCCAATACATGGCATGAATTGTTAAAAAAAAGTATTTCTTAAACCTTAGTGAAAGAAATGATGGAGCTTGCAATTAGTGGATTGAGAATAGACTATGGTTACGTTAGTTTGCATGTTGCATGAGACATCGGTTTACAGCTTTGGCTGTTCCAAATAAATTATTATGAGATTTATATTTGTTGCCATTGAAATTAAGGTAGTATCGACTTGTCCAATGATCTCCCTGTCACCATAAATAATTTATCTAATTCATAAATGAAATCTTGAAAATCGAATCCAAATTTCCGGTGTTAACTCAAGGTAAAATGAGTCCTTTCAATTCATTGTCTTGTTGAACAAATCAAAGTTTTGTCTTGTGTGGTATATTTCTGACCAGCCTCTGTGTACAAATCTTGTCAATTTCAAAAGTTTTCAAAATGACACTATATCCAAGATCTCAATGCAAATAAATTCTCATGTTTTTGTCATGCATTTCATGTGCTAGGCACACTTGTTTGTGCACAAAGGGCTCAACGGTATCAAATACTTAACTAAAATCAATCAAAGAAATAACACTACCATAAATAGGATGCTCCAGGATAAACACACAATGGAAACAATACTGTTCATTTTTAAGTGATGATTATCACCTCTAACATTTTTTTCAATTTAACATTTTGTCATCTTTGAAAGAACATGGATCTGATTCAATAGATTCAATGGGTGGGTCAACTTCAAAGAGAAATTTCTGAAAGAAACAGTTTAATTTAACAAGTATTTCAGAAATAGAAGGTGGGAATAACTGTCTGCAACAGACAATTATTTTTATTGTCTGCATCAGTTCTTAAGTTGTTTTTCATAAACTTTGATTAACATTCCCATACAATAACGATATGTATATCATTGTTTGTCCCTTTTTCAAGGCTCAGATTTGGAGTGTTAGACATGAAGAAAAGTGTCAAAAAACACTGATCAAAGACACTGGGTTTGTACAATTCAATAGCTATTCAAAAATCACATTAGCCATAAATCATAAACAGATTCATTTCATAACTAAACCATGTGAAAAGTAGTTATATCCTATACAATCACCATGTATGGATATCACATTTATGAGACATTTTTTCATGATGTAAATGAGATGGCATTTTACTATGAAATGTTTTTCACAGCAAAGTTTTTTTGGCCCTATATTCGAAAAATGTTTCTAAATGTATAATAACTTGTAATATAAAACCAAGTATACATCTATAGATTTATAAATTCTATCCTGCACTTACCAAAATGATATCTTTGAAAGACAATTTGTTTCCACAACAGGATTTGGATTGTGGTGCATCCAAGGTGTTTCCATAGTGATGCTTTCTCAGTTCTAACCTGTTACTGCCCTTTTCCGCATACTGCTATCTTGTGTGCAGAATTTTTGTTATCTAAAGAATTAAATAAAAAGATAGATATCAATAAATCATTAAAAAAAACGACAAAAAATCATTGACAAATAAGAAATTGATTGAGTAGATTTTACAAGATTATGACAAAACTCTCCCATGAACAAGATTTATTCATGAACATGTTAGATATTTTTCCAGTATGCATCACATATATTGACGCTTCTCTTCATTTTCTTAGCGAGTTGAATGGGTAAAGGAAATGAATAGTAACATTGAGACAGTTCTAACTTAGTTATTTCAACATGATAAATTACAAGAAATTTGCTATTAAAACATCTATTAAAGTATAGATTAAAATGTACAAGCACTCTTGTCATAATTCTGATCAAGACTTTCATTACTATTAGGAGGAAATAATATTGATTGTATCCACTTGAAAAAGTATAGAATTGAATAATTTCTTGCCCAAATGTGCACACATGTTCCTTAACCTGAAAAACAATGTTTAAGCTAGATGTGGGAAAACTCCCCAGGCAGTTTCCTCAAGTCTATCCACATCTACTTCAAAGAAAATTACCTTACAAATTAAAAGTTAAACTGCTAGCAAGAATTCATTTGAAGTCAACCACCCTTTGAGAATATTCTTGGGGCAAAGTTAAAGGAATTCAACCAATAAGGTGAGAAAACTTCTCTATGTACTGATCTTGTTATGTATCAGATCATGTAAACTGCTTGTAAAGCATTTCCATTTGATAGTGAAGAAGTATTGAATTAACTGTTCATCAGTAGACTTGTTATTGAATTCTTCTATAGCAACCATATGCCACCTTTCTTTTGTTTCATTTTTAATATTCTTACATGTTTGGTTTGTTTGGAGAAAGGCATTGTTTTAAATGACAGATGGTCCTTTTAAAGTCAAGAGTGAAGACCTTTTAAAGACTGTCCGTTTGTGACATTGTTAGAAAATATCTTGATTGTTTGGAAATAATTAAATCAAAGAGACTCAATATCTATATATATCGATACTTGAGTTTAAAGTGTCAGAAAAAAATCACAAAGCAAACATTTATGATAAACAACAAAAACTTCCCAACAATTACCATACAATTCTAACCTTTCCATTTATATTAAGCTGTATCTTCTCAATTTATGTCCCCTCCTTTTCTTTTTTTTTCTTTCTTTCTTTCTCCATACCTGGATAATAATGATCATAAATCTACCACTATTAGTGTAAGAGTGTCTACAATATGACAATGCCAATTTTAACTATCTCCTCACCATGAAAAGACCAAATTAGGCATGAATATCTATTGACGCATAACCAAAGAATCAAGTCAATAGACTACACGCCCTCTGATAAAGAGATAGCAGTTTCTCCCAATTTCTATAAATATGAATGCTATCTTAATTGTTTCCATTATGAGAAGTAACCATTTATGAACGTGAATCCTTCAAGCTATATCCCCGCTAGCTATAGAGAAGAGACAGAGATTTGCTTCAAGAAACTTTCCCATCGTGAGACCAAATCACACAAATACACTTGAAAATTGTCTCACGATCTACAATGAAACCTATATCTATATGAGACAACCTTAGTATTGTTATGAAATACATTGCTGTGATGAAGAGTCATTATTGCAGGCCTCATATTACCTTTCTTTTTCTACAGCTCTCTTTGGGCCACCAATTCTGAAATTGACAGGGCCAAACAATATTTCAACTGGCCCTAGCAAATTTCAACAGTTTGTTATGCCTAAATTTCAATTTGGGCCACCAAAATAATCAATGAGAAGCCCAAGGAGCATGCATTTTTTCTGGCCTTGAGGACTTAGAAAAAGGTTGGGCAAAGCATGCACCTAGAGATCAAAAGGTTGAGGGTTCAATCCCTGCCTTGCCCCATGTCTGTGTCCTTGGGAGAGACACTTATTCAAATTTCCTTTATAGGCTCTGGAAATGTTAAATGGGTACCAGAAAAAATCTGAGAAAGTAACCTGTGATGGACTAACATCCCACCCAGGGATAGTGAAAACTCTCAGTCTCTTGTGCTACAGAAACTAGAGATAAGCACCTGCCTGATGGACCTTATTGCTTTGAGTATGGCTTTACTAAATACTATGATAGGTTTGTTTCATTGAAACTTTAAGGTACGATGCCAGAACAATATTTGGTACAGAAACCTGTAAGATTTGTAATTATTTTCTAACTACAAAAGGTCTTTAGTTGTGCAATTGGGTGTAAATCATTATATCACTAGCTGCAATTCAGTATTTGGGCTCTTTACAAAGCAAATAACACTGCATAATGAAGACGTTGAAATCAGAAAGGTAATTTCAATTTCATTGCGTCAAATTATACAAAATGCTATGTCTAAGTTCAAACAAACAAACAACAAATAATAATATTTACCCCAAAAATTGTATATTCACACTCAAACAATACTTTCCATATCAGGTTACCATTGCATCAAATTATACAAAATTCAACTTTTCTATAAGTATAAGCAAACAATCAACAAATACATGCCATAACTCCTGAAATAGTATATCCACATTCATTCAATACTTGTGTTTTAAGGTGTGCCTTATACTTGATACTTCCTGAACATGAATTGGACAGAGCTGAAATAAGCTCTACATTTAGGCCAATAATGGTTTGTTCTTTTTATGTAACCTTGTCACTGTAGCAAGCTTTTAATCAATATTTTTATAATTTTGTGACATTGTTTCAAAGTTTTTCAGTCGGAGTGAAATCCTGGCTTCTTATGCAGAAAATTTATCTTTTTTCATGGAACCCTATCACTAAGTCTTCTAGGTAACTTTCAGCCATTAAATAAAAAGCCCAAAAAAAGATGTGCTTTCAACCAAAAAAACAGTAGAAAGAGGGACCAATAGAAAGCAGTTGTAGAAATACAGGACCTTACCTACTGTGACAATCAGTGATCAAGGTTTAGTAATAAAGTCAAAAGCTGTGAATAAACCGTCCATGTGAACAGTACCAGTTACTC
This sequence comes from Pharyngocirrus eroticus, assembly GCA_033118115.1. Classification (NCBI taxonomy): domain Eukaryota; kingdom Metazoa; phylum Annelida; class Polychaeta; family Saccocirridae; genus Pharyngocirrus; species Pharyngocirrus eroticus. The sequence continues at coordinate 69,421 of JAVSBT010456766.1, forward strand.
TAATTTCTTGAAAAAAATCATTTTCATTAACTTACTCACCTTTTAACATGTATATTCAAATCCTTTGAAGTTGAAACTAAGTTTTATCCACTGGTACCAGGAAATTCTTGAATCAAATCTCTTTACAAATATAACTCAACAAAGTCCTCCTTAACTCAAGATCATAATCCAATGATAAATTAAATGAACATCTATTGCACAAAATATTGATTTTAAAGTATTGGTTGGAAAGTATGTGTTCCACCCCAGGCACAGCTGTACTGTTAATGAGCTGTATACTGCAATGGTATAGTGCTTCGATCACTCCATACATGGAAGTTATAAGTGTGTTCAGAATGTTGCTCACATTACTTTTTTCATCTACAGATATATATACATAAAATGAATACATAAATGTTTAAATGAGTCAAATTATTCTAAAACCAAGGAGCTTGCAAACACTATTTCCATACTTTTTTATATAATGCTACTTTCATTTGAATGTCAACATTTTTAAGCACAAACAGAAGCCTTTTAATGATGTTTGTATTTATCAGAAAGTCAACTTTATCAAATATAGAAGTGACTGACTAAACTTTTCTGTTATATTTAATGAAAGTTTAGCATTAAATGACCACTGATTGTGATCAAGATTTCATCAAGATATCGAGAATTTTTTTTAATGAATACTTTCAAAACAGTACATCAGAACAGATAAATTTAGTCATTTATATAACTTTATATTAATGCACAGTTGAGCTTGCAACAATTTTTTATAATTATTCGGGGTTGGGGATTATAATTTCTAAACAAGATGATAATATAAATCATCCTAACTGATCTGATAAAGATTTCTGAGTGAACATTCCACAGTATGTTAATCTTTCTAACAAAAATAAAAATGAAATCTAAACAGGGGAAAGGTAAGAAATATCAGTATAACTGTGATAGGTTATTTATCAATGCCTCTCTTGAATTATTCAACACAAACCAAAGGGTATGTAACATGTCATTTTGTCAGAGTGTTTTAGTTAATTTGATAGCCTCTAGGCTACCTGGATACATTGTGGTTCTTCAAACCCTTGTTGCTGTCAACTGAACAGCCACTCCAGGTATGAAATAATCTTTTATTCAATTAGAATTTTGATTTTGTAATGAAAGGAAACCAAATGAACACATGGCCCTGTCTGTTGAATATCTACTTCTCAGTACTTATGTTGTATAGTCTTAAGCAAAGTAGAAATGAATAAAAACAATTATGAAAAGCCACTATCAATTGTTTGTACAATAGCTACTTGCATTTCAATAAGTAATGAAAAGTTTGATTTCTAAGAAAGGGAGAATAGACTTTAAATTTGTGCTTTTGACACAAAGGGGGATAGAATATAACCAATAAGAAAGCCTGCTAAATAAAACACCTCTAAATTGGTCAAATAGAGGTCTGCTGGGATGTTTGTGTGATTAAAATTCAATCAAAATAGAAACCTAATAAAGGCTGCAGTTAGACACACCTTCTCAAATCGATTTGAACCATTTTTTTCAAACCACTTTGGATTGAAATGACTTCTTTATTTGGTTTGAATTTGCTTCCAGACACACTTTTGATTTGAGAAGAAAAGGGTATAAATTGATTTAAATCAAGGTGAAAAGGTGTGTCTAACCACATAGCCAAGATTCAGTTGAAATTAATGTTTAAAATTGAACCATAGCTGAAATTGAAAAAGTGTTGTACTAGAATTCAGGAATAAATGAAAGAACAAGTTTGAATCCTGAGGCAATATCTAGCTGATTGTGCTATATAGGCAAAGTTAGTCGTTTTAAGAATCTCAAGCATGTAAATCATTGTTGATTCTACTCATGTTGCGTGTAACAAGCCACACAAAGCAAAAATGCTATCTATCAAAACGATGACTACTTAAAATGCTGGCATATTACTTGTTTAACAAATAAATTATCCTATGTAAGAAGGGGTAGGGCCTCTTGCAAATACATGCACAATCCATCATTTCTAGCCTAAAATTAATTACTGATAATCATATCAATTCTGCCTCGAAATCTTGTGCATAGCTTTTGTGTAAAAGGATTAATGAACTTTATAGAGATTCATCAACTTGAAATACAAGTGATTTCTAACAAATCAATAAGATTTCATTGACTAACTGTATCAACGAAAAGCCCACAAACATTGAGCCACAAACTCCTTCATTTTAGTCTGTATCAAAACTTCATTAGTGGTTTGGTGTCTTTTCAATATTTGATTGATTTTAAGGCAGTGGAGTATGAGAGCATTAATGACTTGAATATTTAAGGAGTTGATTCAAATTCTGTTAAAAAAAAAGTTTTTTTAAACTGTGCAAAGGAAATGACCTTTCATTGATATAGAAATGTACATGATGAAGTGCTGAAACCTAAAAAATACACTTTTACTGGTCAAAAATATGTATTGAAAGTAGCAGATAAGTTTCAATTTCAGAAAATCCAAATTGAAGGTAACAGAGTGTTACATAATTCCCTGCCTTAATTAAAGATACACTATGTGAATTATAGTAAAATTAATCATAGTAAACCCTCAGATTCTACTCTATGTTTTCTACTCAACTGCACAATCACCTTCTTTTCAGTCGTCAATGAATTAAACTTTCGACTTGCTAATCGTTTTGAACTCTTACTGAGAGCTCTCAATTAATACTGTAAATCTTTGTCAATCTTTTCAGTCATTTTGAACTCCTTCATTCTGGTCGCAGCCAGATCTAATAACGAATCATATAAATCCAGTTTTATTCCAAATGCCATATCTTTTCTAAATAAAAATCCTCTTAATCTTGCTTGTGAGTTATGTCACTGCCACAGTATATAATCCTATTGCAATGCATTTTTATGTTTCTTATTATAAATTCTCTCTTTGTATTTCTCTTCTAGTTATCAAAAGGAAATTTTCCATTTTATGATCAGTAAAGATATTATTGTTATTATCATTAATATGTGACAAATGTAATGGGGTGATTAGCTACATGCATGTCTGTGAAAGTATATGTTCTTCCATTACAACTTACATATTGACTTATTCTATTACATGTTTGTAAACGTTCTTTTCTTCTTGTAACATCTAATAACTTGGCTATTTGCCGTAAGAAGATTACTCAATGTATTTGGATTTACCTTTTCTTTTGTAATATTTTACCCAATACTTTGCAAGTCAACAGAGTAATCCATTTGATATCAAATAAAATGATAATATACTGGTTAAGACATACATGTACAAATCAATTATTAAACAGGATATTCATTTAAAATATCATTGAATACATACATTTAAAAAAAATTATATGTATATTTAGATTGGTTTAGAAAAAAAATATCACTTAAAGCACTCAATCCAAAACATGATTAGCTTTAAGAGTTTTGGGGATAAAGTATAGGGTAGCAGTATACCAATTCTTCACTTTTGTTTCAAGTGCTTTAAAGAAATTTACATACAACAGTACAAAGTTTAAGGGTATCATTTTCTTCCTTCACACCCAAAATTACAATTATATCTGAGCTGTCTTTACAATCAGTTGACTGTACTACACAATTTAGGAAAGTGAAGACATACATAATAAGTAACAAGCCATCAGTGCTGCCATATCAGCACTCAGTTGGGGGGCATTCCTACAACAGTTCTTAGTTGTCTTCTGTGAAGAGGTATGAAGATGTCAAACAAGCAATATTTTTTAGTTATGAATTTATTTAGTTTATATATACAAAATAAAGCCACATTTGTAAATTTCAAAATATACTTTTCCATTCCATTAAAAGTTGAAATATCATTTGTAGATTGTTGATTAATTTAAAATCAAGTATTTCATTATTCAATTTGGCACCCATGCAGTACTACTTTGACCATGAATTAACAAAATAATGTAACATATATTATATTGAACATTTCTCTTTCTAGCCAGGACTCCCAAGCCTAATAATTTGATGGGATTAACAAAGTGGCCAATTCAATCACTATTTGATATATAGCTCTACAAATATAACAACAATGAACAAATCATGAAGTATTGGCCATTCCTGAAACTGCATAAATTTCAATTATCCTAATAATAAAATAGTTTCATTTCTTATCAGCCACTTTGAGCTTTTCTTCTGTCTCCTTAGCTAATTCCTTCCCTTCCTTTCCATCAGTATCCTCAGTCTCAGACTCTTCGTCCTCCTCCTCCTCATCATCATCACTGTAATCATCATCATCATCATCCTCATTAGCTACATAGTTACCATCCTGATAGTTACCGAAAGATGGATAATTTGGGAAGGCATATCCTCCTGCTGGAAATGAGAAAGTAGAAATATTTTTGAGCAAGTAAACTAGGCACCATTTTGTGGGAATTGTTGGAAATAAAATTTGTTGGATGCTTGTTCGAATATTCATTATTTGCTTGGTTTTGATTTAGATATATTCACGATTATATTATCATTATAAGGATCATCTCTTTTAGTCACATCATGAACTCCTTGTAAATATTTAAATATCCTTTACCTGCTCCTACATCATCATCATCATCCCCGCCTCCCCTACCATAGCCATAATTGCCTGCCCCCTCTCCATAGTAGCCTGCCCCATAGCTCTCTTCATCTGCACCACCTCTGCCGTAGTCATATCCCCTGGCTGAAAATTTAAAAATTACATTGTTTAGCATTTATCATTTTAACTTTAATGCAAGCGTGGATGCATTTACTTTAGATAAGGCCATTCCTTTTATTTTTAATCTCCACATAAATTAGACATCAGAAAGTACGGAAAAGACCGAGGTGCTCCGTATTTCAAGAAAAATACAAGAATGTTGTGTAATGTTACATTGTTCTTTATTTCTAACCGGAAATGCATATTTACAACCCTATGGTCATTTTGCATGATTTGGTTGCCTAATTTTGACAAAAAAGTAACATTTTGAAAATAATAATAATTGTCAATCGGGGAAAAAAGGGTGGGTCGCTGATCAACTAATCAATTTGAGATGACCTAATGAGAAAAAAATCAAAACCCTCTTCTTACTTGATATGCTGAGTTCTTTTGTTTCACTAGTTTCATGATTGCATTTTGGACATGGGATTGCCTGCCCTTTAACATATTTAAAACCTTTTCTTCTCACATGTTCGTCACAGAAACAAATCTAAAATGAAATAAAAATACACTGATGGTTTGTCAAAGCAATGAAAAGTCTATAATCATTAGTATAAAATTCAAATCTGTAAGGAGACTTCTTCCAACCCTGTATTGATATTCCAAGGTAATTTTTAATGCATCAAACTGCTACTTACTTTACATCTTAAACAGGAATATTGGCCTAATTTGTTGCAAGACATACCTGAAAAAAACAAAACAAATATATTTATTATATGATAAACAAAACAAAAAAGTTCAAATCATGATGTCAACCAAAATGAAAATCTTGCCACTTTAACAAATTTCTAATTTTCATAAACAAATTCAATTCTTCTTACATTTGTAAGATTCTGCATCCAATCTTTGACAAGTGGCTTGATGCTCAAACTGGTCATCTTCACATAGGAAGTTATTGCAATATGGACATTTGAACACTCTTCCACCTAAAAACAAACAACATTATCATTCAAATTGAACTGGAGGTGCTTTAGAAAATGAAAAGATTCTAAATTTTAGATAGAAAAGTAGGAATCCCACTTGTCCATGCAGTCAATATGTGAAAATATCTATAAATATGATGTAATTTGGACGAGAGTGCATCATAATTACGAAACGCACCTGAATTAAAGATATGAAACAGGCAAAATTACACCATTTTTATACAGCATAACAAAACGTTGTATAAACTCATTTTTATGGAATAAGAACTACTACTATCACATTTATTAAAAGCAGTTAATCCAATGATGTCTAAGAGGATTTGATTTCAACACTTTGCTACATACCATGATCCCAAACATCTCTTTTACATTCAATACAGATGCCATCTCTCAATGGACATGCACATGCATGGACAGTCAGACATTTTCTACCATGACAAATCCAGGCTTCACAGAAATCACAAACAGCTCCCTTGAAAAGTGTTCAGAAAAATGAAAGTTATGGTCTTATTTTAACAGTGACTACTATATTGGCATCATGACAGGATGTAAAGGGGGCATATTGGAAGAAACGTTCCATTGACATTCTGATTAAGAAGAGTACAAGTTCTCTGTTGTTTTTTTCATCTTCTCTTGCATTTGGTTTGTAAGACTTGCTGTACAAGAATTCCAGTGACATGTGTTGCCGTGTAAGCACCCTATGTAAAAGAATATCAGAAGCAAGACCAAAGTTTGGAAAAGGTATCTTTCTAAATGATAAAAAATACCCATGCATGAGCAGGTGTCACCAGATAAAGGCTTTTTCTAGTCATTAATTTCAATATGTTACTTACATAAAACAAGAACTGTTTGTAATACAAATTGTACATACCACCATAGCTAGGCCTGTGACAAATTGACCTGCATGTTTGATGATACAGTCACCGCTTTTCATCATACATTTCATCTTCCCACATTCTGCACATACTGGAAGTCTTTGAACAGACGAACAAAAATAACAAAAGGCACGATTTTTCTGTCTCCTGCAATCACAAATGAACAAACATGAAGATTGTAATATGTATACAAAATTTAGTCTTTACAAACCAATTCATGGGGTCTGATCTTTTTCAAACCAAGCCATGGGTAGTGGCAAATATGTTATTGGTTCCTAGATCCATGAAGCAGAAACTTAGTTTTTGAGGTAAGAAATTATCTCAGAAAAACTTTTGTTCCAAAGTAGATTAACTTTTTTTCCAAGCCATGGGTGCTGATCTTTTTCAAACCACGCCATGGGGGCGGATCTTTTTCAAACCAATCCATGGAGTCTGATCTTTTTCAAACCAATCCATGGAGTCTGATCTTTTTCAAACCACGCCATGGGGGCGGATCTTTTTCAAACCACGCCATGGGGGCGGATCTTTTTCAAACCACGCCAAAGGGGCCGGTTTTTTTTCTAACCTAGCCAAGGGGGCTGATCCCTCGCAAACCAAGCCAGAGGCTCTGATCCTTATTGACTTGAAATATAGTGTTAAGTTCAGAATCAATGGGTTGAGATTTTGAGTAAAAAAAGAATTTATTTTGAAATGGCAAAAACTTACCTTTTACAAGAATCACATTCCTGAAGAAGAGAAAAGAACTAGATGTAGTAAAACTGCTTTCACTGTCAGATTTAAATGAAGCTAAACCTCAGCCTATTTGGAATAACATTTTAAAGATGTCAAATGGAAAAGCTGGGCATACAATGATACAGTAGCTACAAAATTATCATGATATCTTGATCGACTTGTCTTCAAAATTCTTATCTTTGTGTGCAGTGTCTAATATGGCTAAACGTTAACATTTGAAGAAAAATGTCACGTCATCATAGTAATATTTCAAAATAACTGCATAATCATGACAAACAGTCTTATTTTCACTCATCTTGTCAACATCAGACTCAGGTGACCGAGTTGTCAAGTTACAATTACCATTGAATTATTGCATGGTCGATCTACCAAAGGCGCTTCTGCTCGAGCGGCTCTTATGACTCTCTGTCTTTCTTTCTGTTTTTCGGCCTTTTTTCGCTGTCCTGTTTTCTTTTTCGGCATTTTACTAAATGTATAAGTGTCTTCAATCTGCTCAAAGCGTGTAAGTTGTACTATTTACCAGTCGACGGAAGTTGAATGCTGCTAGTTTCAGGTTAGTTGAGGAATTATGATAACTTACCTCCAGATGGCGACACAAAAGAAAACTTAAAAAGAGACCCTTGTGAATAATTATGACTATGACTATGAGCATTGTTTCCTAGTTCTTGGAAAAAGAGGTGCATTATACACATGCCCCTGATGGATCTGCCTATATGAATTGTACATGTTCGAATTGGTACCAGAACAATGTATGCGATTCAGTATGACCTGGCCCTTGTTGGTGGTAACACCAAAGACGCCACTGACAGAGCCACCTGGAGAAAAATGTGCATGAAGGCCATGAAACGTTCCTAGTGAATGTAGTAGATGATGAGATGATGCTATTCTATGTTAATGAATGCAGGTATGTTTTGCTTTGAAATGTCTTAATTTATTGTGATCGAAATTGTTATTTTTTTACATAAATATACATGCACACATGTAAGTGGAAGTTTCTCATAGAAAGAAAGGATTATATTTTTGAGATTGTATTAATGCATTAATTGGTATATTGTTCCTTTATTTTGTACCAAAGTGTTTTTTTTACTAAAGTATCATAACAAATCAAAAATAATTAGATAAATTTAACTTTATAATTGCACATTCGTGAAAGTTTTTAATCATAGCTTTCACGCTCCTCTCGAACCCTTGCTCACTGAAAAAATGTACAACAATGATCAAAAATAGCTTTTAAAATAATAAATTTATTTCAGTATATGAATTATTAATTACACTTCAATCAATTCATTTTGACAACATTTTCCATTTTACTGTGAAAGATATTTACATCCAGATCAGTTACGGTATACTGCATCTCACAGAGTCATTTTACACCAACACGTACATTTATTTGAAAAAAAATATATATAAAATATCCATTATATACCAAATTTGTCAAATGCAAATAGTTCTTTCCCCTAGTTTAATCATGTAATATCCATACTTTGTACAACATTTAAAAATTCACAATATTTTTCTCTTTTCTGGCATATAAAAAAAAGAGTACTTTCTCAGGTTGATTCATCCACCTCTTGCTATACACAAACTTTTCTTGAGGACAAACCCTGCATTGCAACTTGCACCACAAAGACGATAATAAACCCTGAAATACAACAAATTGCAAATATTCACATTTGAAATGATAATAATCATACACAATCAGATGACCATTCATGTGATCAGGCCCTCTAGCTCTAGGAGAGGTCATATAGTTGTGAGGTGAGAATTGTTCCTCAACATTTTTGTTCTATTGAAAAATAATTCATCTTATTACGCAAATAAACTCTAAAATACAAATAAATATTAATGGATGTATAGAATAGATAACTTTTTAATTTTCATTTACTCTGCAGATCTGACAGATCACATACTTACCTTGTGCATGTTTTCCATAAGTCACATCGTTCTATTCTTTGTGTTTTACAGACATGGAAGCATGGTGCTTGTTGACAAACATCTTGCTCAGTTGTATAAAAGGTAGTCCTGCAGTAAAGAACACATGCACTTGAAATTCCACCACATAAATAGCAAACAATTTTACAAAATTGCAAATACCGACATTTCAATTCTAAATAGACAGTCTTAGGAAAAGATATATCATAAGATGCAAAACAAAAATTGGCTGTAATTAGAAAATTGAAAAATATATATTTAATAATTTTCTGTAAATAGCTCTAGTTTTTGTCTGAAAAAAATTATTCTTTTATAATATTGTTCCATTTAGTAGAGTGGCCAAATGCTTATTTGGAAAAATTTAATGCCCCGGAATATAGATGGCATTTCAATACATCGTTGGAA
>JAVSBT010456767.1:0-42413 GCA_033118115.1 Pharyngocirrus eroticus
GGAAAAAACATCAGAAAATCACCCTTTCATGATGCAACACCCAATGTCCGTCAGCATCCTAAGGAGATGAAGTAGTGCCATCAAATGTTTGTTTTTTGGCTATACAATTATTATTCATGTCTGCAACATCTTTTGTTGATATCCCAGTTTTCTCCAATGAATCATGACAGAATTCTATATTTGATGGTGAGACAGCTTTTGAATGACTCGAGAAAATGTTGATGCAAGATACAAAACAGTTACATGAATAGTTTTGACTGAGGAGATCAATTATTAGAGATGACATATGCAATCCAGATTGAAGCCATTTTTTGTTTGAATTTGTAATATTTTTTTGATATCTTCGGAAATGAGTACACAAGATTAATTATTTGATGCATTGAATGTATGTAAGTACTTGCTATGAAAAGTAATATTATTCACCAGTAGTTGTACATGTTGTGGTGATAGAAGACAGAATATTGAAGTTAGAAACTTTTAAATAGTGTTGTGAAAACAAAAAAAGTGATGTTGCATACCTTTTGCAAGAGTATTTCCATTGCCAACTATGGTTTTGTATTTCTGTATCAATACTTTTCAATGATAGAGGTGAAATAAATATAACTGGAGGCACATAGAGAAACATTATATATTCATGCTACAGATTTTGGCCCCCCAGACTACTTGATTTTAAGACCATTTATATATATATATCGATAGAATAATTTTTCTTCTTTTTACTCAAAATCGTTTCTATACACATAAAAAATAATAAGTTTGATTTGTTCTTTCAAGTTTGGAAAGACCTACTAAACTGGCTGGAAATGTAAATTGCAAATAACTTTAGTGTTTGTGAATGTAGAGGGTCGACTATATATACTTATTATAATCCAATGCCAATTCAAAAATATGTTAGGTTTAATCAAATATGTACCTACAATAAGATGATTTGAATAAATGCCATGTGAATTCCGCGCAAAAAAAATTGTTTCTGCAGTGATGGATAGGGATAATCATGATAAATATATCAATTGAAAAATTCTGATGATGGCACATAAAAGCTCCACTTTTGTACTGACAAAGTTGTGCATTTCAGTGGCATCTTGTGCCAAATTATTTGGTTGCAAATTACCTTCCATGGTCAAAAGGAGAATAGAACCCTTATAAACAAATATAAAGGACACCTTGTTTACTGGACTGGATTCTTCAAAAGGAAATTAATTTGTTTTCCTGCAAGATTATACCATGGGTCAAATGTATTCCTTTAAAAATACATTGAAACTCGCAAAATTTCAAGTCTAAAAAAATTACAACATCTAATAGGCCAACATGTTGATTTACGTGGACATGAGCCAGCACTTTTTGTAAAGGAGAAAAAAGGAAAGTTGAAAAAATTTACTCAACCAGAAATTTGGCTAATTTGATTTTACATTATTTTATGGTTATATTGAATATTTGCACATGCAGTTCGAGAGCTAGAGCATTTTGAGTGGTCAGAAAAAAGGCTAAAAGAGGGATATGGCAGACACCAGAGATATGTAAATTGAAGATGAAAGATTAAAAAAGAGAAAGATGAGCAGTTTGAACATTGAAGTTTTTTTTAATACCTGCACAGTTGATAACATACAATGTGATATTAGTACAGTAAAGGACAAAGAAGCAATAGATCTAAATGAAAATAGTAAATGTAATTTGAGATAATCTACAGAATCAGAAATACACAGATTAAGTTCTGACAAATAAAAAAAACAATAGATATAGTGCATATTATTACTACAAAGTGCAAAAAGGATCGTTTATCTTTTGCCAATTTCTGAAATCTAAAAGATAGAATATAAGATTTCTCTTTCCCCAGAGAATATCCTTCTGGCTTGGTTATTCAACATCTATGCACTCAAGTGTTGAATAAGACAAGGAACTAAAAAGGTTGTCTTTTTTAAGTAAAAACTACTGAAATACTAGAATTGAGATTTCAGAAATTCACAACCAGAGAGAGAGAGAGATACAGACTTAAAATGTTAAAACTACTCTAAAAATCAAAATAATTTCTGACAAGAAGTCATTTAGCAGTAGGTTATATCTGCAACTTCTTAATTTACCAGAAATAGTGAATATAATATAGAAATTAATGTATAGCATACACACCCACAATATCTTGTTAATAATCCCATTTGTTTATATAGAATGTCTTTTTCCAGATTAAGAAAATAATTATTTACCACTACCCTACAAGAGTTTCAAAAATATACATTATTACTGATTACGTGTGTATGCATGTATACACTATTGTCAAGTTTCCTTTGGTGTTATTTTTGTAATATATTTCTTTTTGCTTTAGAATTTTTCAATATTATCAAAAGTAGTTATTTCACCAAAACCAACACATACAATCTCATTTTTTTTATTACAAATCATATTTAATATCTTTTTTTTCCTTCTGCATCTTTACAATGTTTTGCTATCTTTATGTATAAATCATGAATATTTTCTCATTTTTTAAAATCAATTATTGTCCATAAGGTATATCAACACCTGTAGCTTATTACAGTGAAAAACAAAACTGCCAGCCTACAAACCAGGCTAAACAGCTTGCTTATTTGTAATAAATAAGAAAACAAGTAAACCTGATTAAAAAAGCTACAAAAATGTTCTTTTTCTCTTTCTGTAGTTCTTTGTTCCCATGACATAGGCACATTTTAACACCCATTGGAGATACACATACAACTCCTAGGTTCAGATCTTTAGGTAATCATTTTGTTGTTGATTTTTTTTTTGTTTTACACTTTTTTCTTTCATCTGCACAGACTTGACTAACAAGGACAGTACATAACAGCTTTAGTAATCACTGGTCTCAAAAAAGGTTTTTTCTTTTCTCTTCATTTAAAGATACACTAGAAGGCAGCAACTTTTCTACTACATAGTACAATTCTAAATCCTGTATTTTCTAAAGCTAAATATAGTTTTCTTTCAATAGAGAGATTTATATTTTTCTTTCATCACATATTTCAAAATTCTATTTTAGAAGGCACACGGTGATAGCAAAAGGCCCATCCATATCCTAGGAATTGGGGGGGGAGAAGGGGAGAAAATAAAATAGCAGAATATGTAATAAATAAACACCCAAGAATATATCCTTAAAATCTGCTGCCATATAAAATTTGGATTTGAGTATCTATGCAGCAAGATGTTTATGGAACCCAAGTCAGAGTAAATGAACACAGACTTGAATCATCAGATCTTTTGACTTAATCAACCTCCTTATTAATGGATTCAATCACGGTGTGCAGTACAATTCAAAATTGTAGTTTCAGGAGAATTGATCTTTTGCAACATATTTCTGAACTCAAATGTCTTTGGTATTTCTTTCAATATTTTTAAAGCAGAAAAGTTGCAGCCTTTTGCAACCGATTCTATCTACATAACAACTTTGCATTATTTTGTAATTCAATATTTAAAGATACACAGCAATAAAATATGTACAATACACACAGATAAACTAAAGGTCTCTGATACACAGAAAATAGCAGAGTATCCTTTTTCTTTCATTTTTTTTCACAGATGACAACAACAACAACAGTAATTGATAAATGTTCCCAAGAAAAAAGCTAAGGCAATCAAGATTGGTTTTTTTGTTTGTTTTGGATATATAACATATCAACCTGACAGAATATCCACCAGCAGTAGTTTCCATGGAAATCAATGCCTGGTTCATTCCTCATCTTGAGGTAATGATCAACCACATAATTATTTTTCCTACATACATCACAAGCCATAATAACACATGTGCCACTGGCCTTTACCTTAACAGCAAATGTATCAAAACAAAATAAATATTTTCAAATTGGATAACATTTAATTAAAACATGGTTAAGGATGTAGTTTATCCACTGACTGATTTCCCATACAAATGGGATGGTTTCTTTCATAAACTGATTGATCTTGGCTTTTATTTTTCCTTTGTTCATAATACGTTATCAAAATATTTGGTGTTCCAAGGCTAGGAATACATAGCTGACCATCCTTAGTAAATAAAAATAATAATAAGAGAATTAAAAATCCTGCTTCATTGTAGAATTAGGATATATGAGATTATAAATAACAATATACAGTTTAATGCTTGGGTTTGCTCACATCACTTCTTAACACAATAACTAAACTGTTTATAAAAACCCACAACAGCCCATTCTTTCATAAATATTGATCACTACCAGCATAAGATGTATTAAAATCAGCATCTTTTCATCAGCTACAGCTTAAAGCTGCAACCCAAATGTCATATAATACAGTGCAAGGTTTGTCATAAAAACTTGGTGCATATGTTTTTTTCTTATACTGAACTCCTGTTTTTAAAATGTTTCAAATATGCCCTAAAACCCACCCAAGCTATCATATTGTCTACTTCCATGTCTTACATATTACGCTGAGTGGTTTTGAACCTCTTTTTTTTTCAAATAACAAACCTCACATGTAAAAAATACAACTTGTCATAAAATGTATTACCCTCATATAAATAACATTTAAACTAGATCACATTTTTTTAAATTCTGACTCATTGAATAGCAGCCTCTTGCTAGTTATTGTATGTATGGCTAAATGTTATATGTACAAAATTGTGCCACACTTCTTTTCTGCCAATAAGCCAACCTCATTTGGTAGCTCCCTCTATGTTTGATATCCAGCAACATGTTAGTATAATGCAACAGAAATTAAATCAGCAGTTTGGTTTTTTTTCATCAAGATAATTGTCAAAGTCATAATATTAAAATCAGACAAATGATAAATATACTACCATCACAGTTTTATAGTAATTAAAAATGTAAATGAAACCATTTTCACTATCTTGAAATGAGAATAAGCGTTTCACATTCTATGCTGTTTTAATGTGGTGCTTTCCTTTTTGGGTGCAAAGCTCTATGTATGCAGACAAGAAAAAAGAAGTATCATAATACTAAATGAACAGGTGCAAAGATTTAGACTAAACTAATCGAAAAATTATCATTACAGTAAAAAGAGCGATTAGTTTTTCATATCACAATTTCCCACTGGCCACCAAACACAGAAGTAGCCACCAAATGACTGAATATCCAACATGTTAAGTTTACACTAAGCATTGCTATGAAAACATGTCTAATAGGGACTGAATGGGACTATCTATGAAAAAATAACAACAGACCTACAGAGTAGGCTATCATAATTATTGAGGTCAGACATTGAAATTTTGAACCCTATATAGACAAAACACCCTGTATGCAATAGACAATACTTCTCAAAACATGCTTGCAGTGCTTACTTCTTACAAAATGCTAATGGCAGAGATTCAATCCTTGAACATTTACTCACAAAATGGTTTATTTTTTACCATAACAAGCTTCTGAGTACCTTACAAAGGTCAAATTTGACTATTCATTATAAAATAGAAACTTAGTGTTTCTTTACATTGATATTCATATAATTAACATGGTACAGTTAACACCAAGAAAATTGAAAAAATTGGAACATTAGACTATATCACTTAAATTACTAAAAGATTTGAAAAAAGTGTCATTAAATTAAAACAAATCAAAACCACTTTACACCATTTTTTCTCCTTGAAAAGAATGACTAATATATTTGAATCGAATACACACTAAAAGGCCTTTTTTTGGTTACTGCGCAATAACTTGTGTCACAACTTGTTGAATTGCTGGCTGGGGGGCTGCAGTCTGTAATTGTTGATGTTGATGTTGAGTGATCATAGACTTTGAAAAAGACACACGAAGATGTGATGACTCTCCTAGCTGGTAATTATGCATTGCCTGTAAATGACAAGAGGGTGTGAATAAAGGGGTCCTCCATTGTTTAGATAACAGATTTGGTGAAGGACACACGCAGATGATGAGCATCGCCCAACTCGTGATTGTGCAGAGCCTGAAAGTAGAAAAGACAGATCCCCGATTGCAAAAAAAGTAAGAGACAGACAGGTAAGGACAGTACAGGTACAGACAAGAAAGTGATGGTTCTCAGGACATCCCATCCCATAATATATTGTTTCAAATGCGTTCCCACTAGGCAAGAAACAGTCTAAAGGTATTTTGTTCCCCACTTTCACAATTTTAATAATGTTTGGTTAATTTTTGCATACCTTGTGAAAATCAACCAAACAGATTCAATATTTCCAGAAAATGTTTATACTGTAAAGAAAACCCCATGAGGCCAGAGGAGAGACTTATTCTGGCAGAAAACAACCACCTGAACAAGTAAGAACCATCACTGTATATGGAAATGTGAAATTGATAATCCATTCATTACAATGGACCTTGAAAAGAATATTTGAAACTTCCCAAGTACCACGTAGACAAGTTTAAAGTTAGTTACACAATTGTTCCATAGTGTAAAAATATTAAAAAGAGATAAAACAAGTATATAAACTCGATTGAGATCTAAAGTTCTAAAATGAAAAACAAAGTTATAAAGCCAACAACTTTGATGAGAAAATAAGGCAAAACTGCAGAATTGTTATTTCAGAATAAAACGTGAAACAAAATTAATAAAAAGTAATTTTCAGGGAAGGGGAAAAATGAGAAAAAATGTTGCGAGTAAGAAATAAGTGCACAATCTGGGCTAAAATTGGGTGATTTAGTTATTCAGTTTCACAATTCAATCATCAAACAGACAGTGCATGTACTAATACAATCATAAATCATTGATTAACTCAAAATGGTTCTACAACTATCAATCAACTTTTTGTAATAAAATATTTCAAATGATTATGTAAATAAAAAAAATTAATGCATTAAATCATATCAAACTCGCAATTAATTTAAATTCATCAAATATAAGCTAATCACACTGCAAAAAAATTGATCTAATTCTATACCAAACGGCTTCATTTGTTCAATTAGTATAATACTAGAACTGATTATGTTACAACTACTACACTGTGATCTCTTGGTGTCAGTGCAAATCTTTGCTTTACAATTTCTATACTTACAACCAAAGCTTCCACTGCTTCTTCAACTGTTTCCATTTGTATTAAAGCCATCTTCCTATCTTTTCTGTTGGAAAGAAGAAAATAAAAATATGCATCATTTAGTCTCTGAAGGTGCAATACATATATAGAACATTCGTTTGTAGTTGACAGGTGAATTAATTTATAACTAACTGTGCAATAAAGTTAAAACACTTTGACACCAAATTGTTGTTGTCACAAAACAAAAGTCTTACTGGAAAAATTTAAAGGCCGCTACAGTTCCATATTCTTCAAAAGCTGCTTTCAGCTGGTCTTCTTCAACATTGGGTCTAGAGAAAGAAAAAAATATTTTGTAATGCAATCAATCATGTTTTCTAGATTTCAAATAGAAAAACTGCATAATGAAAATCGTGCAGATTATTTTTGGTACAGGCGAATCGTATGTGCATTTAGACAATTATGCTGCTCATTAAAAGTTTAATCTAAATACAGGGAGGGCTCAGATAAAAATGAACCACAACTAAATGTTACAAAAACCAACTTAGGTGACTTACGGAATGTTTGAGAGATGGAGTGTAGCAGATGGGGGGAAAATGTTGTGATGATTTTTGGAGTTGGGTTTCTTGAATCGGTGCAATGGTGAAGACGTGTAGTCTTTGGTCAGACCAGCATCCTAAAAATGAAAAGAGGGAAAATTTAAGAAAAATAAGTAATATTGCCTTTAAAATTGGAAAAAATTGCAAAATTTACCTTTCACCATAAATACCCTGTTAGATTTTAACTAAATTTAAGTCAACATAATCTTTTGTCATATTTCTGTTGCTCTGAGGCAATGATAAAGCAAAAAAGTATTCCTTGAATTGTTTCGACTTACAGGTTGTCCTTCCTTAGGCATCTGTACTATTGAGTGTTTGGAAGGGGCAACTTTTACTTGCTTTCCCCAGATCTTCAGTTTATCTACATGTAGTAAGGCTGTAACAGATAAAAACCAAAACTTAAAAAGTGGAAAAAAAATAGATTTTGTTTCATAGATTTAAAAAATCTTTGTGACAAAAGAATACAACCAACACAGAAAATCAAAATTCCATTAATCTGTAGCACAGATTGTAGATAGATGAACATGACATAATACCATTTTAGGTAATAGAAACAGTAACATATGGTATCTTCTAATTGTTTGAATAACAACATTAATATAAAGCATAAAAACATGTCAAAAATGTAACATGTTTAAGCTTCAAAGAAAATCCTATATATAACGACAGGTGAAAAATCATCTTAAGATGAATACAGAAGCAAACATTTAAACATTATCGATTTGACAGATAGAATTATAGGTTAATTTTCTAGGAAGTTTGTTTCCACTATCTAATGACTGACAGACATATGTTGCCTCATTGTTCAAAATAGAATTAACAGATGTCATGAAATAAAGGGTCAGGAGGAAATAGGTCAAGTCATTGACTTGAATTAAATGTCAGGCACACATGCAGCTTCCACTTATATGATGTGAATAGCAAACAATTCCCTGCAATTTTGCAAATTTTTAAAACATGATCTAAAAAAAACAGGACTGTAAATTTTCAGGATAGTTTGATTTACAACACCAAGGATCTGTATTGATCATATTCTTACCTTGCTGTGCTTGACCGGCATCGGCAAACTGAACTAAGGCATTATCTTTTTTGTTGAACATAATTTTCACCCTATGTACATCCCCGTATACGCCTGCAAATGGTAGACGATGGCTTTGTTAGGCTATCTCAACACAACAATTTTTTTTTACCAAATATACATCGGAAAATATGAAAAAGTATACAGCATGTAATAAAATGAGTGAGTTTATGATAAAGTTAAAAAGTACAGAACTATTGCCTACAAACTAAGTGCAGTACAAGTCAAAATATGCTATCTTTAAGAGATGAATCATGTATGATTAGTTTTCCTTCTAATACTTTAAACAAAAAAGAATGTTATTGAACTGACAAAATTTAGTAAAAGATAAAATTTTCAACAAACTAGTAAAAATCAAAATGTTATGCATCTAATTTCTGTAAGTCTATTTGTATGGGATGAACTAAAGAAAAATGATTTCTACTGATACTCTAAATGATAAATGACAAAAACCAACAGATTTAAATTTGATTAAAAAGAAATGTAAAGGAAATACTACAAAGCTATGATTTTTTTTAACATGTGAATGAAAAATCTTCATCACACTAGCATGTGAGAAACATGTGATGCTTCTTCAAAATATGGTTAGCATTTCTTTTACTGTAGACACTGACCCATGCTTTTTGTTTAGATGCAAATCAAATTTTAGTTTGACATTAAGAAAAAAGACAACTACAGTTTTCTCATAGCTACAAAACATGACTTGTGCAGTGAAAATGTTTCTCTCAATTTTTGTTCTTCTACATAAATATCAACTTTCATTACAACTACATATCACACTACAGATACAAGAAAATGAAATAAATAGTGCTTGAACGTACCAAAAAGGGTAAAGAGAGCATCGGGCGTGACCTTCTATAGTCAGAGCAACAGGTTATAGCAGAGCGGAGGAAAGACGATGTTTCCGAGAGAACAATAGAGAGTCCACATGGAGTACACCAGCGTAGTGAGTGGGATTGGGAAAAAAAGAAAAAACAGGGAATAAAATCATTGAGTGAATCATTGTGAAATCATGGATTATAAATCACGCAAAGATTATCTATAAGTCCAATGTACAGTAATAATAAGAGTTCATGATTACGCTAATAGATTATGCATTTACATCAACACAAATATTAAACCCCATTAGTCGCCTAATAAGAATTCATAAATAACAGATGGCAGTTAAAAATGTCACCCAGAATGAAAATAAAAAAACATGCAACAATAAAAAGTCTTTCTTGTTTTGATAAACAAGGGCATGCCTGTGGATAAGATTCAAGAGTAAATAATACTTGAAAAAAAATGTTCTAATTGGCAGTACCAATACAGATACACGTAAATTTGATGACAGTATCAATAAGCTTGAAATGATCAACAAACATGCCCACGTTGTCGCTGAAAAGACATGCCCAGTTAAGAGTAAGTTTCAGTGCCTATTTGCGCAAGTCAAGAGATATAAAGTGCCTAAAACATGAATAAATTAGGTTAATGCTTGACAGACATGCATGTGGACGAATGGCCTTCTAGCTTGAACTATAATGATTCTGGAAAAACTGCAGTCAAAAGAAAATAGTTAAAGAGAGCACAAGTGTTTGTTGATGTGGTAGTTGTTGTAGTTGTTTTAATCAGATACTGACTCTGCTGAAAGTGATTAATATATGAAAATAAAAGTGATGAAATTCTAGAAATTGTAAGACATGGTAATAAAGTATGATAATCAGGGATAGAAAAAAAGAGAGTTGGTTTTGGATATATGCTGTGCTGAGAAATTACAACATGGCACAAGAAAGAGAATATAAAAAGCCTCTTTTTTCGAACAAAAAAAAGTTTTGTTGATTATAATTAAAGATTATACAGTTGGCTTAATGTATTTACAATTGTCGAATAATGGCACTTTCTGAGCTTAATTTCACATAAAGAAGATTATCTTATGAAGTAAAGTAACAAATAAAAGTAACTGTGATCTTACGGCAGGAAAATTGTGTATATTCATAATAGTTACAAATTTAAGAAAAAATATAAGGAAAAAGATAAAAAAAAACTATACTTGGCATGACTTCAGGGGTTTACATCTTATATATGTATTTAAATATTTAAATCACCATGTTTTACAAACTCTAGATATAGAAGTTTAAAGAGGCTTCTGAAATGAACTGCTTCCAATGATGATTTTGTCTCTGAAAACATCTAAAATCAAGGTGTTTCATACTGAAAGACTCACGGCTCAAGAAAAGAAATCAGAAATTGTGTTATCAATATGCGATTTAATGAATAATTTGAGAAATACTTGAGCCATGCATGCCTTATCAGTAATTCACATCTTGTAAACCTTGCATCCTTTTACTGAAAATGACATCACAAATTACAGAATTTCACAACATGATTAGACAATTTCATTCAGGTCTGATAGAATAATCAAACAAAATTTCTTACAAGACAATGAGAGACTTTCAACAGATATAAAATAAATTAAAAGCTGAGGTAAACAGAGTTATAGCAGCAATCAGCCCATAGAAACAAAGAATTTCTTTACACATAATAAAGTACTTAAAGACCAAATACCACTACATAGAAATAAACAGAGAAATTGTCCATTTTATCATATCAGCATGTATATCTCCTATGAAGTGAATAACAAGTTTAGTATGGGTAACCTAACCCCGACAAGGAACAAAACGTAATTGTTATCTTCCATCCAACCCAAAGTGGTAGTGTGATTTTGTCACTCTTACTCATAACTGGTTCGATCTTGAGCAGGGTTTGGCGATTGAAATAATTCTAGTTACTACTCAATTTTTAATGTTCAGCTCATGAGACTAACATTCTTTCAGTATTTGTAAGTACAACTTTATAAAAAAAATAGTTTTATATGGATATGGTCTAAATTTTCATGCAGACTAGCATCATTTTAGTGAATTACGGTATAAATTTAGGGTGTGAATTAAATTCCTTTACACCTAGTCCGTGTCCCTAAATAAGCTTAAAGAAAAATGTGGAGATCTACATGAGAAATATTTTTAAACCAAAATTCCCTTTTAATGTAGCAATCATTGTTATACTATGCATGGCAAAAGATAGATGCTGCTAAGGACTACATACAACAGCCAAGTAAACCATTAAATTTGAGTTTGAAGTTTTAATTTAGAAGCTTGTAAACAGAGGAGAAGGATTTATGCAATTGCATGATTCAAATGATGCTTTTTTACCAACAAAAAGAAAAGTTCTGTACACTACATAAAATGATTCACACAGAAAGTCTGTCATTGTTTTATAAAAAGAACAATTATATATGATGCAACAATCACAATATCAGGTCTGATGTATTCAGAAAGATCTCACCAAAATGGAAGCACAAAAGCTTGGTAAATATTGCATTAGATCTTTCTGAATACATACAGAATCTCAGAAAAGGAGCAAGACACTATATGTATTTGTTTTTGGTTGGTTGTTGATGATGTATTTTGTTTAGATTTATAAGCATACAAGCATAGCAGGACAATTCTGTCCCGATCAACTCTGACGTACCTGCTCATTCAGATTGGACACAAGTAATACAGCTCCTGTCTGTGGTGCCTGACCCGCAAACCTCATTCCAGCAGCACCAACTGCAGCTGCAGGGAGACCAGCAAGGCCAAAAGGTATTGAAGCTGCTAGACATGAGGAAAAAAAGAAGATGAATTAAAAACAGTATTCGAATGGATAAAATCAGTTAAGGATACCAGATACCTTAAAAGGACTTGGTTAACAACACATTTTTTTTTGTTTGTTCTAAACATTAATATTTTCGCCTTTGGATTATGAAAAAAAAAGTACAATTCATCCTGAGAAGGTGTCTTGTATCCTTAGTTAAAATTATCACAACACATTTGGAACATAAGATTGCGAAAATGAAAAATAGAACACACTTAGAAAAGAAAACAAATACATCACAAGATACAAGTACACTTTTTATCTTCCATAATTCAAACAATTTTTACATAATCTTCTAATGTTTCATATATATTCTTAAATCAGATTAGAAATTCATCGCTTTCAAAAATATTCACATGTACATCAGACCTGCCACAAACAAATGAGTTAAAAGATTTCTCACAAGAAATTTTGGAATATTTGAGATTTGAAGCTTAGAACATTAAGAATACAGTGACAAAGAGTTCAAAATAAAATTCATAAAACCAACTTCACCTATGAATTCTGAGAAAAGAATTAAGCAGATAGAATACCAAAATGAAAATGACAAAGTTTTGCTGTCTTTTTTCTCTCTGCTTATTTGACTGATTGAGTTTTCTCTTGTAATGGCAAACCTGATAACTGGACATTTCATTGGTTGTGTCAGAGAAGAATAAAGCAGATAAAAAAATACCTGGATTGCCCCCCATACCGGGGAAAAGAGCCTTCTCACCTTGGAGGGTTCCTAGTCCAGGAGTAGCTAAATAAGTGAAAAAAAGGGGAAAAACCAAAACAAAATTAGTAAAAAACATGAAAAGCCACTGCCCCAAGCATATGTACAAGTAGAAGAGATCACCATATCAAATAAGTTTTTATTGTGCATTTTTTTGTGTGATTTTCAAAAACCTCTTCTACTTGTAGCTTATAGAGGGATATTTCAAATCCTGGAATGAAAAAACAAACTTGTCACCAAGTAAGATTATGTATGCATACAAAACACAGATGAAAATAAAACTCAAACCTTGAATGACCTCTCTTTCATCATTTTTTTCTGCATCGTAAAGGACGGATATGACTTGCTTTGACTTTGTTGTAATATTTGAATTGCTTTGTTAGGTAAGAATTATACAGATCTGATTTTCAAATCATGAGACATGGTATGGTGCTGTTACAGTATCACAGGGCCTTTACAGTAATTTGACAAAAGACGTTATCAGAAGCATAGCTGTCTAATTCCCATTCACAAAGCAAGACAAAATCACATTTACAAATAACATGAAAAATACACTCTACATTAAACAATCATGCAAAAAAGCTTACATCACACATGCTGTGTGATGGCTTTATTCTAATAGCAGGAAAAATGAAAAATGAATTGGGGAAAAAATGGAGATTGAGCATCAGGTAAAAAAATTGGAAGAAAAAAAAAAGGGTACCATTTATCCTACCTTTTTATACTATATTGATGGCTATACATCTATGTGTGTATAGTGTTACTTGACTAGGTGTGAGATAAATATGATGCAGTCTGGACGGGAATATGTTACAAAGGATAACAAAACATTATGAAATGGATCTTTCTTTTGAATCACATCAACATTTAACATAATCATTTCTATTTCTACATGTTCTTTTTTTAAAAACAATTTCTAATCTTAAATCATAATCTAAGTGACAATTTCTCAAATGATATAATTGTCATGCAGTCTAAATACATTGTGTTACTGTTAAACAAAAACATTTTAAGTTTAGCCTATTTTACTAACACATTAAATATAACATTTAATAGCACTCTTTATCTATCATACAAACAGTCACTAAGATATTAACCAATGACTACAACTCTACATTTCTGTGTAACCATAGCAATGAAAGAGGCAATATTAAATTACTGTAAGTCACAGGTGTGCAGTGGTATTAATTTTCCTATCACCATTGATATCAAGGCACCATATAGCAATATGACCCATTTAAGAAAGCTGCAACACACAGAAGAAATAAATCTCTTTTCTATTTGCTATGAGTTATCCAGAGACATGCATGCAAAGTTGCTTTAAAAAAAGTCATGGCAACGAGTAAATCCAAAAGAAAGTTCCTTTTTATAATGTTTTTCGATGCAAATTTATTTTACAAATAAGCATTGTGACCACATGGTATACAAACAATATTTTGGCGGGATGACATGGGATATTATCTCAACAAGATTAAAAGCAAATGCTGGGTTTGCTTATATCAAATTTCAGTGTTGTTAATCATATTTCCTTCAAGCTGCATCAAAATCATGATAAAAATGTCAGATTGCATCAATGACCCCTTCACCATACAAAAATAAAAACCTATCCCACAATTTAGGGTAATCCCATTTTTTCTAATCTACTTTCATTGCTTTGAGATGTAATCTGACATTTTCCTTTTCTTGTCACAAATCATATAATGTTTTCTAATATAAAAAATGTAAAACAAACAAAAAGCATAAGACACACACACAGTAAAAGCAAGAAGGACAGAATTTAGACAGTTTTACTAAGTTTTTCTCTGTGAACATGCAGATCTACTACTAGTGCTACTACCAAGGATCAAAGAAGCATATTGGGTTAAAAGGGGGTTGTCTGTACCATAATGATTGAATGGCGTACCTCCCGGCGTATGATGGTGGGCAGCAGCGCCATAATGTGTGGTGGTTAGTGTTCCAAACCCGGGCATGGTGGTTGCAAACGGTGACGCCAATACACCAGGGGCACCTTGATACAGTTATAAATAATCATAAGAATTAGCATGCTATTAATAAAAACTTTTGTAACTTAAAAAAAAGTGGGAGGGAGGGGGAGGAAAATAGAAGGGATGGGATAACAAAGGTTAGGGTAAAGAAGATACTGAAACAGCTTTTGATCAAATTAATCAATCAGTCAATCAACATAAGGTATGGAGTGGGAAGAGCAACAAAGTAACATACAATTTGTACATGTTTGTATTACATAGAAGAAAAGGTTAATGCTGCAATCGGGAAAAAAATAATAAAAGTGTTGAAATAAAAGCAAATTCGAAACCAAAAATAAAGGTGGAAGCTAGCTCTAGCTATGTCTTGATTTGATTCAAATCTGCATTTTGATAAATTGTAGTTACATTTTTTGGTCATTTAATCATGCATCTAACTAGCCTGTCAAATTCACGGATTAAATTGTGCAGCAACTAAAACAAGAAGCAGTAGCTTGTAAGCACGGGAAAAAAACCTGGTGAGATTTTTTAAGCCACAGTAATAGACTAGCAACAAAAAATTAAAAAAGTTAGACAAAAGAACAAAGACACCTGCCTTTTTTTTCTCATAAAGTTCAGCAGGAGATTGAATAAAATACTTTATGGTTCCGTTGAGTGCAACTCAGGAAAAAAAAATTCAAATCATATACTCAAGTAGCAGAGATCTCTTTCTTTTTGAAACGAAACAAAAATAGTCTTTGATTTTCTCCAATGCAAGGAATCTTTGTCTTGAACACTGTTATTTTACTTGCAATACTGCATAACTGTAATGTGTTTTTGTTGTTCTGGTTGAAGTA
This sequence comes from Pharyngocirrus eroticus, assembly GCA_033118115.1. NCBI lineage: Eukaryota > Metazoa > Annelida > Polychaeta > Saccocirridae > Pharyngocirrus > Pharyngocirrus eroticus. Next base: position 15,805 of record JAVSBT010456767.1, read on the forward strand.
CTACACCTGATGTAAGCTTACATAGGTGAAAAATCAAGAGATTCCTTGCATAATGCTATTAAAAGTCTAATCTAAGAATAAAGATAAAATAGAGTACCTGATAGGAGTAGGCAAGAGTATGGAAGAGCTGTAGAACTTCTGATTGTAGTAGCAGAGAGGGTGACTGGCTGTTTCCACAGTTTGTGGAGGGGCAATGTAATCAACATTTTAAAATGACATAAACATATTTAACCAACCTTGAATTTTCTGAGGGAAAACTCACAATTGGCTAAAGGAATTCCACATACATCATTATAAATAGAAATGTCTGATGATTAAAACAAAAAGTACTGTAATTCTAATGAATTGGTTCTTCTGAATATTTCGTTTCTTTGATCAAAGAGCAATCTTTTTCTTTTATGTTTAAAAAGTTGAGATACATGACATCATCAGACATTTCAAATACATCATATTAGTACATAAATTAGAACAGAATCCAATGTCGAATTTTGAACAAGGTATAACAAGAAACTAAAACGCTTCACTCTAGTTTTAATCTAATCTAACCATTTCTTCTCTTATTCATTTGCTTTGCTCTTTTGTCAATTTGTAACTGAAGAGCAAACTTTTCATCTAGTCTCGAATGTTCATCAAAAGTGTCACCGCGGCCTTGAGTATGCCTAGAAAAATTAACCCTTGTCCTGTCACCCGACATTGGAGACAGTAATCCAGGATTCTTATCTGTAACAGAACATTGACAACAGGCAATTACAGAAGATATAATGATAGCTGTTGAAATGCAGCATTGCTCCTGGACAGCTGTTCCTTTTTTTTTTTTTACAAAAAAAATGGGAGATTTGTCCAACCAAACAGCAGTGACATATTCATTTCCCTTAGTTGGTTTCTTTTCTCTCATCCTACTACGGTGCCATCTGGTGACAGTTACTTACCTCCAAATCCTAAAGCTGCTTCCACGGGCATAGAGTCTCCAGATGGTAAGTTGGGATTGGTGTAGTCTCTGCTTTTGTCGTTATTATACTTAACATTAAGGCTAGCCAACTTTGAGAAATCAATCCGCAAGGTACAGCAGCCATTGTAAATATTTTGTCCATTCAAGGTCTAAAAATGGTAAAAATATCAATGAATACCAAATACTAAGTCATTAGGTCCATTACCATAAAAAATATGACGTAGATTATGGGTCATCACCTAGTAGTATAACATGTGAGTTTGCATTAACTAAGGGAGAATAATGTTCCATATGAAAACTTACTAATGTTCCATATGAAAACTTACTATTCAGCACAGAGTATGGAGACCTTATTTTGTTGTGATCTTTTTTTTTTGCATTCAGAGGTTACTAGACAAGAGGAGCCTTTTTTGGACTCAAGTTTATGTCAGAATAAGTCTTTGTATTGTCATCCAATGTCATCACTTTTAGAACCACTGTGATTAAAGTGTAAATGAGATACATGCAGAAAGCAGACAGCATTAGATCTCTCAATCAATTCTCTCCAGAAAAATGCACTTCCTAGGTATTACCCAAACCCTTCCAATTATTCTTCCAGAATTGTTTGCCATTAATTGTTTGGCCTTTTGCATTTTGCTCCTTTATCAAATATGAGACATGACAAAACAATAGTGAGGTGGGGAAGAGGATAGTTAGTTTGGACAGGAGGAGGAGGAGGAGGAGGAGGAGGGGGGCAATTATGATGCTGGTCCTACTTACCACTTTAGCTGTTTGAGCAGCTATGGGATCAGAATATTGAATAAGAGCTTGGAATGTGTCTGGAAAAAAAAAGAGAACACAATTAGGATATTTCATTGCATATAAAAGTTTTCATGAATATGACATGTAGCCTAATGTTTATATTATGATATTTTTTGAGTTTGGCAATGTCTTTATTAACTTTTCTTTCTAGCTTTATAATTATCATAAATCATAGCATTTAGAAGTAGAATTTTACATTTAAGGCTGAAGCACTAATTCCATGAGTGGTGTGGGGAAATGACTTGCTAGCTTCAAGCCATCATATCATAAATAGTTTATGTCTTACTTTCCAATATCATAGACATTTTATTGTTTCAATCAATCATGAACATCAAAAAAGCCAACAGATCGGTCTTATTTTATCATTACCTTCCCACAGTCAGGGGCATAAAGGAGACAATGATATAGAGAAAAAAGCGAGACAATAAACTAGCACATTAATTAAACAACAGCCATGGAATCAATCCCTCCTTGTATTGACATAGAAAATATTTATAATGTCAAAGCCATGGAAAAAAATGCATCATATCTTCATCAACCAAATTACCAGCCATGCAAATGAAATTGAAAATGTCTCATCGGAGACTTGCAGAGTTTATTAAAGCAACAATGCCTGTTTTTCTACTATCAATTAGGGCTGTGGCAAGCTCCCTAACTTGGAGAGCAATTCACCCCTGGGGTTGGAGCTTCTGCCAAAATGCCACAGAAAATAACTATGAAAATGTCAAAATATGCATTAGCTTAATGCAAAGCAGTAGCCTTTCCCTTTCATGGAACAAACACTTTTTCTAAGTGGATATCATGATAGCTGTTATCTTGAGCACTTGTTTCTTCTTGCTCTTTCATGTGTACTATGACAATCAACTAGAAACTTGTCAACATGCTGTTAGAAAATAAATTCTCTTTGATGAAAAAAATATCCATTATGCCCAAAGGAGTGCGAACTTTTTATTTATTCTATTCAAAACGTGCAAAATTTCAGATACAAGTGAGGCTTGTTGAGGCTATGAAATTAGAACACACAAGGAAGGAAACTGGCACCAACTAAATTGTCTCCTTTATGTCCCTGAACATTCACTTCCCCAGTCAAATTGCTTCATTTGAAGTCACAAATGCTTTACCAAATAGTTTGTCAAATACTAGTCCAGCCCCCATGTCTTTACTTGCCGTGTCAAAACCGTGTTAAAGTCAAATTATGACTGCTACAACACAACAAAACCTAATTACTCAAAAGAGAATTCTCCACTGTCTCTTATAATGGGATTTGCAAATACTTTGGGTTCTACTCAACTCTCTGGATGATGCTTTTCCATGGCTTACAGTAATAACATTTTTTTTCTTCTTTTTGGTGAGAATTTATCTAATTGTTAGGCTTTGTCTTAAAAAGAATGATACTGACTGACATTTGAAATTTAAGAATGACAAAGGCCAATTGCTGAAAAATGCAAAAGAATCTGAAATCCAAATAAGGGCGTATAAGGAATTTCTCTTATTTCATGTGCCATATATACTTACTATTTTTGCTGAATGTGACAATTTTTAAAACCTGACCATAACGAGAGAATATCTGAAACAAAAGAGAAGAGGCACAAACTTAGTAGAAATAAATGTAACTTTACAAGAAAATTGACAATTAAAGTATTCACCCGGTCACCACTACCACTGAAAATGAAAATATAGATTCTACGGTAGAGACAAAAACATAGGTTCTACTATAGAAATAAATATTCTATTCTCTATACAGTGGTATAAAATGCATCAGAAGGAATAAAAGATAGCTTCAGTGTAGGAATCAGTCTTAGATCGTACAGAAACATCATGTGCAATGCAGGTGAAAGGTGAAAAGAAATGCAAAGAGGATACTATAGTCTAAAAAATTGGTGCCATTTTATAAAGAGGGCTTAGAGGTGGTCACTCTTTTAAATAAGTGAGAAAAATAATTGTGTCTAGATGCTTCCTGATTTTTCACTACAACATGACATGTAAGCAAACCAGGAATGCACTAATCAAACTGAAATGATGTTTGTTACTAAAATTAAAGGAAGATGACTTAAGTGCTAATATCTTAACTAATAGAGAAGAAATTAAATTCAAGCATTTGCCCTTGGGCTCAAATCAAAATTTATACACAATTTAGGAAATGTATCTGAAATATTATGATAAATACAAATGAATGTTTTTCCAATTAAATCTATCATGCAGTCATGTCCTATGTACACATTTTGCGTAATTATCTAAATGTAGCCAAGGTATTTTTTTTTACCTGTTTGAGTACATCAATTGTGACTGGGTAGAGCATATGCTCCACAATCACTCTCAACACTGTCTTAGGTTCATCTGAACTTCCTACAAGCTGAGAAGCGGCCTGCAGAGCGGCCTGAGCGCCAGCATTCTAAAAGAGAGAAAATTAAAAATGACTTTATAGAATTTCATAAACATAAATAAAAAGACATTCTAAAAATAATGAATAGAATGAAAAGTAGAGAAAAAGTTCTATCATCATATCCAGTTTTATGAAAAGTAGAAAAGACAATCAGAAGGACAAACACATTACGTTTATTACTATTTGTGTCATCTAGAAATGAAAGTTTTTTTACAACCAATGGTCTGGATTAACACCGAAAGCCATTTGTTTTCACACAGTCTAACCTATGTCCTCTAAACTTGCTCATGGGAGCTACCCCTCATCCATCAAGCCACCCAGTTCTACCCTTATGTGATTATAAAGTATTGCCTGAAACTCAGGGAACCCATCCATTTTAACAATTGCCACTTTCCATATGCTTTTGGAGCCCACTAAATACACACACACTAGCGTGGTTTTGTATGCATTTCATTAGAGAAAAGCAGCTTAGCAAACACAGTAAATTTATTAAAGAAAACAAAGAATGGTTTTAATGAAAGTGGCCACATGATCAGAATATGACACAAGTATTTATCTTCTTGTGTTTTTCTGTCTCAATGGTCTACTAGCTCCATTTTATGATAACTAATAATCCCATCTTATCAATTGTTGGTTAGAATCAACATTTCCAACATTACAATTATTGATATAGCTGTCCATCTATCTAGCCTGTCTTTTTTTTTCACTTAGAACACCAAATTACCATAATGTTCTCATAAATTGAGCTTATGGGGGGAAATTACATCTAGACTCAATGGCAAAATTAACCACATTTACACATCACATACAGTTACTATCATAATGTTGTTTAGTCATATATCATCATCTTAACAATGAATTATATGTGTCTTAATGTGTGTCTATGAAATATTACACACAATTACAAAAAAGTCAGTAAATGAACCTTATGCCTCTGCATGCTGCACTAAAGAAAAATCTAAATTTTAACAAGTTACTTGTCCAACTCACTTATTTCTTATGATGGCTGACAACACTATACAACTCTTACTCTTACAGTTAATCTTAATTCTATCAATTGTGGTTTTGTAAAAGATTATCAAACCCTCCAATAAGCCTTATCAAAATGAATCATGGTCTTATCCATAATTGCTCAATAAACTAATATTGTCATATTGATAAGTAGATGACATATACAAACAAAACATGCCATGATGCATCCATAATTGGGTTTGGTTGTGATCTCAAAGCATACATTTGTAGAACTGTACAAAGACTTTTTTATATTATTCAATTGGTAAACATTAATCGTTATTTATTTATTTAGATGGTTACCATGGAATATGTGTAAGGATTTATTCAGGCGTAAATAAGTGGTTGTGAAAACAAAATATGGGAGTGGCAACTAAAAAACTGGATATGATGGTTTGTTTTATACAATAAATTGCATTGTTAAAACCGAACTCAAACGATTTCAACTTTCACATAACTGTTGAATAAAATTGGCTCAATTACACTTCCAAGAGGAAATGAAAAGTTGCATGTTTTAGTATCAACTATGACCCTGCTACAACCAACCAGCTCTTTTCAACTCAATGTAAAATGGACCAGATTTTATATAACCAATGTACAGTTATAGTATAATTTTTCCCACAATACCTGCAGGAACTAGATTCAAAGTCTGAAGTATGGTGAAAAATCCTGTTATAACCATTCCCTTAAATTGAATATAAAATGATTACAGCTAAACCTGGAAGCCATAGGAAACTCCCTTGAAATTGGAAATCAGTCACGGGTCTTGTAATTAGGGCACAGTTATTCTCCTCAAAGAATAACGGCTGACCTTCAACATCAGAGGTTGAACTTTTTCTAGAATTTAGGATCTTTTAGCCTTTCTTACAAATTATTCATTGTCACCCACAATCAAAAAGTCTTGCCTTTTCAACGAATGATTTAACAGTAGTGCAGCATGAAACTTGTGGTTCATAAAAAGGGGATTTAATCGTTTCTAAAAGTGTCTGTTTTGCTTATCAAATTCAAGTGAATAGGGTTTTCAAGTACATGTAAATCCTTAAAATTCAGATTATTTCGATTGACATTAGGTTTGCTGTCCCATTATAATGTTTTAGTCTTAAAGTGATAAACAATCAAAAATACAAACTCATGAAAGGACCTTTTTGTTCTCTGCTCTAACCCTCATTCAATTCAAATATTCCAACAAAGAACCCCTATGACTATGTGCAAAAATGACACAAAGCAATTTTGTCCCCGTCACATTATCTGGGAGATTAATTGTACAGAAAAAAACCTTCAAAGGTAACTCATCACTGATCCAAGCACCTTTGAATCAACATTAATAAAAGGCTGCTTATATAATCCCTTTATGGTTCTAGGATATATCTACTAGTACCTGTGTTTTTCTTATTGTTGTCTACATTTTCAAAGCTATTTTCAGTAAGAAAGCATGCAATGATTTTTTCTAACTGTCAGATATCTGTTTGTATACTAGTATGCTTAAATGGGATTCTCTCAACACTTTACCCAGCATCTAGTTACATTTGCCAGCAATGCTTAGAACAAGATGAAAAGTTAATTCTTCAAACACAAATCACCCAAAAAATTCCTTTTATTATCTGGGTGCCATCATCATCCTTCACATTTATTTTTTTTGTTTTATGCTTCATACAGGATGCCACTGAGACTATTTTATCTATGCTAATTGCTCATGTTTCATAGCCAACATATTTCAAAGGTTAGCAATGAATTATGCCATAATTTTGCGATCGAAATTACCCCCAGTGTTTCATCATTTGACTGCAATCTACTTATATTAAAAACAGATAATTACCTCATTAAAAAGATTCTATTTGTAATGACTATGTAGTGTTATTTTAATCATTTTCCATTTCAAATCTTCCATAATTCATATCATGTTATCATAAAACATCTACAAAACTATTAAAAGGATGTAGAAAATGAGCTGTTGTGTTGTTTTTTACCTGTGTACTTGTTTCAGTTTTGAGTTGTTCATGGTTAGAGTACTGTACATAGACTGTTCTGCCTCGGATTTGGGGGGGATGGTCTGTGTAGTAGTTTACCATTGTGGTTGCTGAAGTCACATCAGCCATTTCTAATAGAGCCTAGAAACATAAAGAAAAGGGTAAGAAAATCATTAATATTTACATAAATCTAACTGAACAAATAAGAAATAAAAAGTAATCAGATCCTTTTTGACAATACATTTACATTAAGTCCAATGGATCAAAAGAAATAAAGAATAAATCTAAAATGTCATTGCTTTTTTTTTCATATTGCATTCTTTACTAGTACTTGGATCTAAATCTTAATTTACAAGTGATGTTCAATACTAAAAATGCGTGCAAGGCAGTAAAAGCCTTTTTAAAAACTTGTTCGCATGCATGCTGAATTGCTTGAAATTATTTCAAACAAATCAACATATTCCAACGATCACAGATATTAGCCACAATTGCAAAGATTGCAAAACCATTATTTAATTAAAGAATACAGGTTGAATTTGTGAAACATTCAGACCTATTTACACAGGAATAATGAATCCATCAATAAAATTATGCAAAGATTATTCTAAACTGTGTATGGGCATACCTATGGTAATGGGAATTCAACAATTCAGATATTGAAAAAGTAGATGAATTCATTGGTTGCCAATGGTGGCATGAATAAGTGATGGCTACCTGTCCCATTCTTGACAAACCATTTGGATTAATTAACCCTTTAAACAGGACCATAATGTGTCATTTAAAATCCAATTTATGTAATTGTTGCATGTCCTGTTTTATTCATATTATTAAACATGGACAAGTCAAAGGAAATGCTGAATTATTAATGATTATGATTACATTAAACAGGACAGGCTTGTTGCTCTCCGTAGAGGAAACTTTTATGTCCCTTGGCAGCTATTTTTCCTCTACAATTCCCTACAGATTCAAAGCATAAGGTCAGCTATTAGCACTGTCACTATATGCCTGACAGCTATCCCCCCACCATTCTCATATAAACAAGGGAATTGATCACACTATACAAGCTCTTTTCTTTCCAGCCATTGACAGATTTTGTATTTGCCCCAACTTGCCAAGGAAACTAAAGCTAAATAAAAGCCAAGACAATGGGACGGCTGTGTACAAACTCTCAATTATTCATAATGTACACGATCATTGATGCATTTAATAAAAGCACTTGTCCTGCATGCCATTTATTTTGTTTTACCTGTCCCATACCTGACAATAATGGAAAGCAGTAATAATTGCTATTGCAGGGCCCTTAATGGATATTTCTTAATATTTCCCGCAGTTTGAAAAGCATAAATGTATTCATAACAACTAAAAAGTATGCATAATATCTTTGTTATGCAAGAGCAAGAGCCTGGCGATTTAAAGACCAACTGATTGATCCTACATAAAAACATTAATCTCATATTACATATCTAGGTCCACCATGTAACACACCTCAAAATATTTTGGGTGATTCTTAATGAATAAGACCCCGTCTTTAAGTCTCACTTTTATTACTAAAATGATGTCTAGATTTGATTGAAAATGTTATGTGTAAACATTATAAGCTCTTAAAGTATTTCATGACATACAATTTAATAAACATAAATAGCAGATTAACATCAATGTGGTTTCAATCATAAACTTAACATAGTAAAATCGAGATGAGAAAAACAAGTAAATCAAGCATCTCTCTCATTCACTTCATGGTCATGTTTTGGATTCCATGTTATTCGTCCATTTGTAATAACACAAGGGCATTTATTAGTTGATTGCATGTTTAGAATGGTAACAACTGATCCTTTTACAGCTTCTTTCATTCATTTATTATGAGGTGAAATGTTTTTTTAAACATCCTTTTGAATTAATGACAAGCCTTTCCCATGCAAGGGAAAAGTATGTGCATCTTTCATTTTTAGTATTTTATTTTCTAGATAATATCTTTATCTCTCTTCACACACATGCATACTTGTGAAGGAAGTCTCACTTACAATCCTGTGCTGTTGAGCATTTAACCTTTTGCTTTTTTGTGTGAAACATATGGTGTGGGTTTCATGTAGTGAAATGGATAGAAAGCTTATCCATGTTGTAGTTGATAAGTGTTCCTTCCAATATGATGCTTATCCATTCCAAATACCTGGTTTATATGATTTTCTTGCAATAATTCCTTGGATATCAGAAAAGAATGAGATTTGTATGATTCACAGACTATGAATACTACAAATTTTTGTTTTTGTTCAATCTGTCTTATCTGAATATCAAACTGTGGGAGTTTATTTTCACAAGAAAAAGGGCAGTATGAGGCACTCTACTGTTTTCTATCTCTGTTATTTTACTGTAACTTTTTAACCACTGGGACATGGTTTGCTTATATTCAAACAGCCTGTCAGCATTCATACAATGTTAAACATCACTGATAATATTTGACAGATTTGTAACTGGGACATGACAGAATGTGTTACAATGTACATGTTTAGATTTCTAAAATCATACCTTTTATTACAAAGGCTTCAGCAAGATTCTAAAACAACTTCTACAGCCTGGCAAGTGAGCTATATATTATTCAAAAAAAATATCCCCATTTATCAAATTTTAGTATATTTTTTTATGGCTACAATCCCTCGTTTCATTAATATAATATTCACCACTATGCAGTTTTCAATACATGAGCATGACACTGAATAAATGTACCATGCATGTATTATATTTACCCTTGAGAAATAGCCAGTTGGTCAAATGGTTTTTGACTAGTTTCCAGGAATTCTCTAGTGCAAACAATGCATTATTTTTCTTGGCAGCTCAAGTGAATCATGTAAAACCATCCTTCCCAGAATTCTCAAATCAAATTACATAATAATGACTATAAATGGCTGATGCTTGGTTACTTCAATATTCCCATGGGGAAAACTACTTGCTTTCCAGAGTTATTGAATTTGATGCAACTATCCCTAATCCAGGTCCCCTATTGACTGCCAAGTATTTGCACACTTGTGTTTGGATTAGAAGATTGCAACACTTTTGCATGTTGTTAATATCCAGATAAAAATGTTCATCCACCTTTGTAAGTGTGTGTCATGCAGTGAAATATCCACCCCAAATCAGTTATTTATTAATAAATATTGTAAGTTTACAGCAGTTGCCTAAGCCCCTCCAACCAAACCATTAGTTTTTACAATGAAGAAAAGAAAGATATTATTGCCCATATTAGCCTTTTCAAATATCCAAATCACCTATTCTCAAAAATATGTCAATTATGTTACCATGGCATGTACTACTTTTACACTACAATCAATTTAAACCAATATTACTTTACTTGTCAAACCTGTACATTCAAACCCTTTACAATCTGTAAAACTAAATATACCGCCATGTGAATATGTGTAAAGAAAAGTAAACATGGTAAAAAGTTACAAATCAAACATACTATATCATATTTTTATCCATAACAAAGCTATCATTTGTCTTGAATTGTTGCTGTAGGTATCAAGTACCATTCAGCTCCATAAAAATTAGGATATCAAAGAGCCCTTGAATCATAATTTTCACAAAAGAAGCATTCTTGGATATTATCAAATGCTTAGCCTTCATTAATTTGATTCAATTACATCTCTAGATGAAACGCCTTCTATTCAAAGTTCAGCGCCTTCAAGTTTTCCTCTTTTATAGCCACAGATTTTACACGCAGCCAATTCTTTAGTTCCAGCTACTTACTCAACAGATGCTTCATATTGGAAAAATTCATCACAATTAGCTTTTATCCCCCTTGCTTGAAGGGGCTTGAGTCCTCTGCCATCACTTGGATGTCAGATTCTACATCTCTGTGAGAGCTATCTAAATTTGTCACTTTGTGTGTGCAAAATCCTATCATGGAAGAGTGAAAAAAGCCCACATTGATTCCCTTCCCATGGCTAATCTAGGGGGCCGATCTTTCATTACATTATGGAAAATGTTCTTTTAACAAATTAGGTTGCTATGTCAAGACTGATAAAATGTCAACCAAAAAGCTTTACGAATGATAATTCCTTATACACCCTCCGTTTTTTATTTCCCTTTCAAACACAACAAACCTAATCAGTACTTCAATATACAGTAAAACTCTTTGTCCTCAAACAATATGATCCCGGAGTCAGTGTTTTTTCTCTCTCTCTCAAATAATATCTAATGACTATGTGTATACGATTATAACCATAAATCTTGCTTTCCATTCTGTCCAATGAAGATTCTTCTATTAGTATGTGTTTAGGCTTGGTATACTACCAGTTCGTTAAAGGTGATTCTCATAAGGTAATTTCATAACTACATAATTGATGTATTTGCACTGTTCTTCAATGACAGTGTTATCTTATGAGTAATTTCTAAATTATCTACTGATGTTATGAACTAATTTATTAAGACAGCACATAAGGCTTTTATGGGAGTTTCCCCTCATTGGGTGTATTTTGCATCTGACAGTTCTGAGTGCTGAAACAAATTTGTCATTTCAAAACTGAAATATTTGCTTGACAAGTAAAATCCATTCATTTCTAAACATTAAATCGACTTCTATTTTTGTACTGAATCCCCACCCACTTAACCTGGCTTTGTTTTTCACATTATGTAAAATACGCTTATCTCCATAGATCCTGTAATGTATGAGACATATACCACCAGAAGTACCCTTTTTGTCAGCTTTATGATGTGAAACCAAACAGCTAACTCACCTTTCTACTCAACTGAGGTCAAAATAGTCTCTTTCAGGTGATCAAAAGTTGTACATAACTAAATCAGTGAGATGCATAGTGCTATTGTATACATGACTATGTTAATTTAGTTATGTGTCATTTTTGTATGCAACATGTTTGAAATTTAATTTAAAAAATAAAAAAATGTTACTGTTAGTTTCTATGAGAATTAAATCTTCCACTTATGACTAAATCGTAATTATTTTAAAAAAAATCATAAAAAAAGGAAAACACTTCATTGCTATTTTTGTCTATCACTATGTACAAAGAGAATCAAATTAAACTACAATGGAGTTGTATTGACTCAAAACCTTTTCATTCTTTTGATCCCCACTAACAATCATAGGAACTAATCCCTGTTTGTATTGTCCTAAGCTTTAATGAAAGTAGGGATGCCAGGCGATGGCATGTTTTAGATCTCATTTTCATGAAGGCATCGCTAAACAAGCACCACCCAATAAACACATAAGAACTCGACAAATATTTGACTCCACAATGAAGGGAGTCAAGTCTGATTTTAAGCTATGTGTGTGCATGGGTTTGTGTACAATACATACCTGGTTTTTCTTTTTTGCAAGGACTAAATTTGTCATTCTACCAAAAGGTAAACCCAGCTGAACAATTTCTCCCTCTGTGGCATCGCTTGGTACGCCTCTGAAGTGTAGTACCCTACTGGGTTTTCCTGGATGTGCCACTTCCAGCTTGACCTAAAAATACACAATAAAAAACTCACATTATAAATTACAATCTTACTAGTATACATATCATATTCCTTTCATAACTCTATATGTGAGTAATCTTGCATCAAAATCTGTTTTTATTACAACATAACAAGTCATAAATTCAGTTCTAAATGAAATCAAAACACAAGTGACAGCTCAGCATAGAGCTGACAACCATTTGCAACCAATCTTATTGTCCTAACATAAATGAAAGTCTAAACACATATATAAAAGTCATTATCAAGCTTTAAAAGATGTAATAAGGAGTCCCATAAATGTCCAAGACCCATTCATTTGACATCAAAGCCATGATAAATGACCTCAATCCTTACTGCTAGGATATCATTTTCTGTGGTCTTGTAAAGTCTTAGCCTCTGACCAGCTAACTGTCCAAACCACTTCAAAGAATCATTAATTAGAAGAAGAATTTCATGTTTATTGCATAAATTTATTCCTAATCAATATTAACAGCTGTACCCATAAAGTTCAGTGCAATCTGAAAAAAGTTCCGTTTGCTTTCAAACGTTCATTGATTAGCCATGGATTACCGTCGGTAATATTACAGAATAGAATAAAGATATCAGCTCCACTAAAATCCAGATTTCTTCAAGTCCTGTTTCAGCAAGCTTTCCTTATGATCCTGGCTATTGATTCTTCAAAGCAAGCAATCTTTTTTAAAACAAAAAAAAGAGCCCCAACCTCACCAATGTTTGTCACAGTTTTAAAAAAATCACTAAAGCACCATCCAATTATGTAATGATAGATGGATTTCTTTTCTCACTTCTTTCTCTTAGAAACTTTTCTTTTCCCATTGAGTGACTCTTTATTTGCACAAATATGCACTGGTATTCATTCATCATTCTTAGCAGGGAAAATTACACAGGAAGTTATTAATGAAATATTTCATTGTGGTGAACCTGGTAATTTTGGCCGAGATACTTCTTGCAAAGCAAGTAGATAACCCAAGATTGCAGTCCAAGTTTGCATTCACCTAAGATGTAATTTCATAGACTATTTTTCATTATGGGGGCCCAACCTTTGCTCTGTCATGGATGTTTAATTTACAACAATATTTCTTTCTTTTGTCATGAGGGGTCATAACAAATGACCTTGCTCTTCATTTCAACATTTCTTCTATTATTAGACCTTTCTTACTGCTTAGAGGTTATCAGTACCTCCATTGTGTGAACACAGAGAATTGTTGGTTCTGTAACAGTTTCATCTTTACTGTATTGCCAATATACAAATGTTTTTGACTGTACAGGCCAAGTGATTTTCTTTGAAGCCTGTTTACCTGATAAGCATAAAGGTCTTTGACAATTACACATGCTTTCAACAGTGTTGTCACTGGAAAGAAACCAGATACTGCCAGCCTTGGATTTCTCACTAGTTAGGAGATAAACTTATGAATATGATATAGCAAAAACATGCCATTTCAAAATATAAAATGAAAATTGTTAAGAAATAACATCAAAACCATAAAAGAGCTGTTTCTTCTACCCCCTTCTAGTAATTCTCGCTCTTATCCCTCGTTGGCAATATAATCAGATACTTCAGCATGTCACAGCTAATGGAACGCTTTTTTGTATCATCGCTGATCTAATGATAATGGAGGCACAAGTCATTAATACAGGTAACAATGTATTGATCCTGCAAATAGGAAAAGTCAAACAAGATCTTGTACAGAGTGGCTTTTGATTACCTTCCACAATATCACACAATGGAGGCATTGGTTCAGCCATGTTTGTCTTTACCAATGGACAAACTCTAGGTCCTGAAGCCTGTGAAAACAGGGTAACCTGACAACAAGCAAAATATTTTTCAGCTGATATAACATAGAGCAACATTCGTATTCGTGGCAACTTTGCATTGCAAACATATTTTATGTCATTTTCAGGGCTTTATAATGTTGTCCTTTTGGCTTATTCCTTCAGCATGGGTTTTAATTGCATAATTCTTGCTGTTATCACGATGGATCAAATAAGACTCAGGCTATGGTCAATAAAAATTCAACAATCATGTCTAGCTCCAAATATTCACAGACATGGCTATTGCTTGCAAGTATATCACCAAAGACAGAGAAAAGCTACATTTTCTCACAAACATCTACATGAATGATTTGGCCCTGAATCAATTCAAACACAGTTAAAAGCTTAGAAGGGCAGCACATATGGATTTTTTTCAAGTATTGCAGTAAAATAACTAAATGGACATGTATGAAAAAGCTCTAAAGAAATCAAAGTTTTCTTCAGACAAAAGATGTTAAACAAAGTCCTTTTTGCAAAATAAGGAATTCACTGCTTCACAACATCATGCACAGCATATATGAATATCATTCAAAATGAAATTTCTTAAATTTTATAACCTATGAATAGCTAATCCCTCTCCCTTCTTAATATACAATGCCTTGAAGGCTTGAATCTAATCACGATTATAAGAATATTGATATCACAATCTTGTGTCATTTCGATGGTAAGGGTCATATTAATTCAAGGGTTTTATGAGTGGTGTGACACAATATTATAATGTGTGCCATACTGTTACCACTCCATATTAGAATACAGTAAGATATATTCAATGACCTGCTCAAAAAGAGAAAGGAAAATCATGTCTAGCAAATCTGTTAAATTCTTACAGTAAGGTTTAATCTCACAATAATTAAAAAAAAAAAAATTCTATTTTGGCAAAAAAGTGATCAACACTAAGCATTTTATAGCCCTTTTCAACCACACAGTTATACACATTTGAAATATAATTATCCACCACAAATTGCCTGTAAGAGTGGTATGAAATAATTCTTAAAGTTTCATTTCTTTAGCATGGTGCTTCCTTTGTGGTTTTATTGCTTCTTGTGGAAAAACAATCTCCTTTATGCAACTTAACTCACTACTGTGGGCAATTTCACATTCCAAATGCTACTTGTAGACTTGTAAGGAAAGCCAAAACTATTAGGTGGCTATCTAATATAAATTTGATGACCATTGCAATTGTGTGGCTTTCTTGTTTGAGACCTCTCATGTACAAGTGAATAGTTATAAATTCGTTTTCCTTTAGGTTGTGAATATTGACTGCAAATTCAATTTACTGGTTTTGGAGAGATAAAAAAAAGATTTGGAAGGAAATATTGTTCCATTGATAGAAACTTCTGTAGCTGGATATAAGCTCCCACAGACAGGTTGATCCACATTTTGTTTCCATTTTATATGTCCTGGTTTTTATTATTAGAGGTATTGTTTATAGATTTCTTGCATTTGTAAAATCAAAATTAATCATCAAAAGAGGTCACATTACATTTCCAAAGTTTGAAATAATAATGTATTCCTCATGTAAATTCTAAACACCAGCCTTATGACTGCTATCTATATATCAATTTTTGTTTCAATAAAACCTATTATTCATTTATGTACTAGACAACTTTTTAAGACAGTTTTTACTCCAGGCAATGGGTATTTTTCAACACAACATTCCAGATAATTTTGTTCACCAACTTCCCGGTTTTTTTTTTAGAATTCTCGCCTTGACATGCTCATACTGGTAGCAATAAGTGTGCACACATTTGAACAAAAAATTCAGCAACAAAATATAAAAAAACAGCCGTTCATGATTTGTTAGTTTGTGCATAATTTTGTTTGATATTAATGTATTTACAATGAATATGTTCACTGTTAGCTATTGGGCAAGAAGAGATGGCCCAATCATATCATCTTCTCAAATATCAAAGTACTTTGATATACCAGAGTCAATGCCTATCTTTGCTGAATAAATAACTTTATGATAGGAAATAAATATGCAAAAACTATACAACATATATTAAAACACATAGCACCAAGAGAAAATAAATGAATTTGCTTGTGTGTGAAGCATTGACAAAATAGTAAGAAAGAGTTGGAAAGTGAGACCCATGCAATAGTTACCTTTTTAGCATCATTATTGGCTTCCAGGGTGGGCGTCTGTGTGGGACTCATGCCTGTACCGTTTGTCACCATAGGAGAATGAGAAAGCAATTCTTCGGAACCACGCTGCACAGAAAAGAAAAATAGAAGAAGCATTCTAGTTAGTAAAAACATAAATTAAGATATTAACTAGACAGAAAAACCAAAAGATATCATAAATAGTAGATTAGAAATTTGTACAAAAATGTCTAAAATTAACATCAGAGCAAGAAGTAAATCATAAGCTCATTACAAAAGATAAATTCATTTGATTTTTCAGAGGCGAAAAAATTATAAATTTATCCCATTGTTAAAACTAAGTTTTTCAAAAAGCGCTTTAAATTTTTCGAAGTTTGAAAAATGAAAAGGTTCTTGATTATATATTACAAAATCAGAAAGTAACATTTCCAAAAGTGGATATATAAAGAATGAATACAGACAACAGATTTTAACAGTAGACC
Source organism: Pharyngocirrus eroticus (assembly GCA_033118115.1). Taxonomy (NCBI): domain Eukaryota; kingdom Metazoa; phylum Annelida; class Polychaeta; family Saccocirridae; genus Pharyngocirrus; species Pharyngocirrus eroticus. The sequence goes on from JAVSBT010456767.1 coordinate 32,782, forward strand.
AAACACCGATGCAATGATATAGTAGACCCAAAAGATATAATGGTCAACAGTGTGTATTTCAAAGCGATAAGAATCCAAAAGAATAAAACTCCATCAACACCACTAAAAACCCAGACCTTATATATACCAAATCTGGGCATCATTAAATATGCTTATACAAGAAACAAAATTAGAAAAAGTTTCATCAATAAAAACAAAACTGATAGCAAATTTGGTCAGAGGACCCAATTTACCGTTTTTGTGCTCAATTCACTAATAAATGCACAATAATTGATCTTCTGGTTGATCAGTCCCATAATGCATTAACTTTAATTCAAGCACACCAAATTACAGAATGATGGGTGTGTGAAGGATAATTATGCCCCTATTACAGCTTAACAATTCCGTGTAATTCAGTGATCTTGGGGCTATACCCCGGTGCAATATATAGCCATACAGAGATTATCATCTCGAGTACCTGCATTCACTTGTCTATGATAACTACCCTCTATAAAGCTAACCTTTCTTTTTTTTCTTTATCAATGCCCCCTTCAAATGAAAAAAAAATGAAGTGAGATGGCATTATCATACTAACAACACTCAATAGTGTTTAAATAGTTCTTACTCTCAACAAGTTCATGACCCACATACACCTCATACCTAATCAGACCAATTTAATCTCAAGAACAAAAGGGTTGTAGTCTGCATTTTTTCCGTTCAATCCAATAGAGATCAAGACTCATAAATTAAATCCTGTCTCACCTGGTATAAACAGTGACGGGTGATATAGGTTGCTCAATTAATAACGAAGAAGAACACCCAGTAATAAAACTCTATATTTCATACTTTCTCTCTGTGAAGGTAATAGAGATAAACCACTTGGCTGCCATAAAACACTGACAATATTTTCAAAGGTGCTTCAGAGTGCTGTAAAACTCATAAAACTGACAAAACAGCTGCCTAAAGTTCTTTTTGTTAGTTAGATACTAGGTTTAGCACACTTAATGATAGGCGCATGGGAAGGGTCCCTGTATTTTGCCGTATTCAATATATACTTGACAAACACAGTTAGATAAGCAAGAAAGCTACAGTTACATAAGAGTGGTTGATTATTAATGCTCTTTGTTCTCAAATTTGATTTAAAAAATATATAATATTATTCTATATAATATTATAATATTCTTTTCTGAAGTAGATAAATTTAACTTTTTGTATTTGAATTTCTTTTTTCTTTAATGCTACAAGACAGAACACAGACAAGTTTCTAAAGGAATCATGAAAAAAGACTAATTCTTCCTCATGACATGAAATTGTCTATATCACATTACCATTTCCTTGATGGAACCCAGGAAGTTCTACAAATAGAGAATGTCAAAAGCAAAGCTGTAATAAGATCCTTGGGATTTCATTTGTTTAGCTATCTTTAGAAAAAAGAAACAAAAACATATCTTTATAAAGCTCCTGTATCATTACCTTCAAATTAACAATGAATGTATCCATTTCCAGCATCAACTTCTTCAACAACAAAAAACTTTCTCAGAAAGTACAAAGATGATCTATTGTATAAGTAAAGAGTCTGTTTTTTGTCATTTTCATTATCAGCCTCAAGTCAAAATCTTGTAACAATAAATTCACTTGAAAGTGGCACTGGCACAAGTATGCTTGCTGTCTTATCCTTGGCGCTATCCCATTAGGAGATGTAACAGCTCTACAGACCAATACTTGGGGTCTAAGGCCACAACTGCTTTTTAATATCAGATTAGCAGAAAAACTGAGTTACTAATGCCTGCAGTCCTATGCATTGATTTCTGTATAAAGCACCATCATAGCAATAGTCAATTGCTTGGCATGTTATCTCTCAATTCAAAAAGATGGTTGACATCCAAGCATTTTTCAAGTATCATAAATAGGCATTAAAGTGTTTACAAACTAACAAGATTATGTAAAAAAAGAAGTCAAATGAGCAATGATAAGTGGTATGTCATAATATTTCAATGCTTTCAGCTTTTTTTGTTATTGCTTGATTCAATTGATGAAAGTATCTACAAAATTCTATGCCCATGGTCTAACCCACCGGCAGTTTTATGGTAAAGTACAATCAAAGTTTCTCCTTGAATAGTTCTTTTTAGAGTCTCTTGAACTCTTCCAGGGAGTTCTGCACCTTGTCTTCTTATCATGCCACTATCTATTTCAAGCTCGGCCAGAGAAATTTAACATGGCACACCAAACATACATATTTCCTTACACAAATTCGAATATCCCTGAATGATAAGATATAGACACTGGTGGCTGCTGAGATAGGGTTTTGTATTCACAAAACACCTCACGTGGTTAATAAGCATGAAATATCTTACAACATCCCCCCCCCTCCCAGATATGTGCTATTCAAATCTTTAAATGATAAAAGGTACTAGAATATGTGATTGTGAAAGTTCTGCAAGCTATTGTGAAGAAGAACACCCAATTCATGTTCCCTTATTATCACATTTACACACAGCCCCAACAACATTTAAGGTTACTTCATCCAAATCAGACTAATATATAATGTTACAGAATGTCTTTCAGGTGAATGCTGTATACAATTAGTAAAACTTAACAGCCGCAGTCCATATGTTACATGAGTCTAAGATAAATGAAGAACAGGTAAGGCCCATGAATTTACTCCCACTGCAAACAAGATGATAAAGATTTTACTATGACCTTCCTGTCTTCATTTGCTGTTTGTTTTATTGTGATATTTTTTCTACAGGCATATTTTCCTTTGGCCCACCAGTTTGTTAAAGAAAGGAGTGAGAAAACCCTACACACAATGAAATTCTAGACTGATTGCTAACAGACCTTTGGTTTTATTCTGCCACAAGAAGTATATGGATTTTGCAATATCTTACTCATAAAGTGAAGTAGAGAAAAACATTGACACCCATGTATTATGATATTACACCTACCCCTAGGCTTATCTTTCTTATCTTACTTTATTTTTTCAACAAAGAGCTAAAATCTAAACAGTGGATTTGGAAACCAAAATAATTCACTATCTGTAATACAGGTTTTGCTTTTTGTTTCACAAACATAAGAGCCAGAATCTCAGCAATGGATTCAGAAGCCAAAATGATTCATAAGTAACAAAATTTTGAAATGTTTTGATTATGCATTAATTTTTGACGGCATTGGGTCCAAACAAAGGTACACATACTTCCTTCATGCCATTATGCAATAATAACACCACACAGGGAACCATGGTATCTAAGGAATGATGGATACATAACTCATGAGTATCTGTATTCATTGCCAAATAACACAATTAACGAGGTCTAGATAATCCTGTAAATTCACAAACAAGCAAATATATATATATTCAAATATAAAACGAGATTGTTATAAACCTAAGAATACATCCTTGGACAGTTGTCTCCTAGCAAACCTATTCTTGGAAGCATGAAAATAAACACAGGTGTAATTACAGATAAAGCATAATGCAGGAAAAACTTGATGTAAGCCCAGTTGGGGCAAGGAAGTGAATAAATAGACTTGGTGCTATACAAGCAAAATTAGACATAAGCCAAAGGAAAGGATTTCTCTACTGAAATCCACAAACATCATGGTCAGCACAAATAAAACTAGACATTAGTCGAAGGAAGGAAAGGATTTCTCCACTGAAATCTACTGATATTGTGGTCAGTAAAAACAGCGCAAATCACTTTTACACAGAACGATCAGAGATTAACAAAAAACATTTTAGATATTCTAGGGTAAAATAAAAAGCTAATTGGCAATTTGCCATGCAAGTTCCTACGTCTAACCATGTGTGCCATGTATAGATATCTAAAGATTACAAGGGGCATACATCTTGTAATGGTTGAGTAATTTTATTTTCATTGCCAGCTACTCTATTAAACCCAAGATTTCCATGATAGGCTCTTTTTTCCCCTCATTGTAAGTAGAAGATGATAGACAAGGCTTTCCATCAACATTCATGATGGTTTTCTGAATTTGGCTTCATAATCAGTCAGCCCTCAATTGATCTGATGATATGCGATCTAGTAAATGCTATGTAACATCAACAATTCTAGGGATCTAACCATCTAATGAAAGCAAGCTCCTGGTGATGGGATGTTTATCCTTGGCATTTCAAGTTTCTACTAGGATAAATAACCCCACAATACAAAGCTTGTTCAATTTTAGACCAACTTGTTAAACAGGTTAGCTTGTTAGACAACAAGGCTTGTTTTAGTTTGATTACAAAATCTTAAACTGTTAGGATTCTTCAGAATGTTTTAAATTGACCTATTGTGATAAATTCTCTAATGTAAGATTGAAATTTAAAAGCATTTCAAACTTAAATCTACTGTGGAGATTTATTTCTTGTCATTTTGAATCAATAGCCTTATGTCTCTATAGTTCGAATTTTTCAAATCTAAAACACAAACTAATGTAAACGGAAGAATAAAACATCTTTCATCCAGGAACTGAGAATGCATCCTCTCTTCCTAGATTCTGATATGCTTTTTTTGATATTCGATAACACCACTGACTAGGAAGATAAGCATCCTTTTATCAAAACACACTTCAAACCTGTTCTCAGATTACGCAAAGTGTCTGCTAAAACAATTTTTTAAAGTTCTGTTGTTTCTAATTTGATCAGAACCATCTAAATCCCAAAGCCTTCCTCTTTTAAGAGATAATGTAATTCACTCCACAATCGATACATTGGGCAGCCCATTTGGGAACCAATGCATGCTAGATTTAACCAAGAATGGGACAGAAAAGTCTTGGATGACATGTGGCATTAATGCTGGGTTGAGACAAATGCTTAACCATGGAATAAAGTAAGATTACCCACAGACCTTTTCTAGATATTGATGCAGATTTAATCAAAATAAAGCTGCCAAATATAGAACCCATTCCAGAATGCAGCCCCCCCCCCCTCCAAGTCATACTTGTAGGCACATAGTTTTCACTAAAACCAATAACCATGGTATATTATAATAGCTTCAATCAACTGAAATGTGCAGAATAATCTTTGCATAAACAGTCTACATATTCCCATGAAAATGACTTAGCATAATAGCATACAGCTACAAACATCAACCCCCTTCTGATTTATCCCATATACAAATACTTGGAGAAGTTCTTAAACAACCACCTGAAAACAGCATGTTGTAGCATCTATTTAGCTTCAACGTCACATGTATTAACACTTGGTAGGTGTGCTGAAAGCAGGAAAGAAAATCCTGTGGAAAGTAGGCAGAATCATAATCTCTTCATAACTTCATGCCAAAAACATCACCACCTGTACAACTTACATAAACTCATGTATACACTAAACAGAAAAAACGAATAGAATTAGTTTGTTCATTAATATAACAGCCATGAAAAAATATACTTGCCCCCCAAAAAAGTATAATTTCTTTTGGCAGCAAAATAGGTTTCAAGTTGTTTCTATAGGGATTCAGTGTTTTAGCTCAGCAGACACTCTGACAACTTATTTGACAGACTACATGATGTAGAATGATTGGTGTACAACTCCACAAAACACTTTAGAACATGCACCTCTCTTGTAGTCTAATCTAAAATCCCTAAAACTTGCCATTCATCAAATACTTGAAGATAATTTTCATACAAAAGATATTCCACAACCAATTTACATCACTTTTTTTCAAGATAAGAAAATTACCCTACCTTCAAACAAATTGGATGCTCTAATACAATAGTTTGATACATGTGTGATTTGTGTCTTAGAAAACTTGTGGAAATGTGTCCTTTCTGTACAAAAATAATCACTTCTGGTATTCCGTAGAAGAAAAAAAACCTGGTCTTGTGTATCTCTCACACAAATACACATACACACTCAAACAACAGTGAATGAAAAGTGAGGTCAGAGTGGAGTTCACATGGAGGAGAATCAGACCAATCAGCATATTTCCCTGGAGTCACAGTGTCAGTGATTACCAACACTAATTATCATTTTCTGAATTTATAAGTGGTCTAAATTATAGGCATCAACAGAATTATGATTGACAGGGAGGAAATTATCTTTTGTTTTTATCATTACTTTTAGGATATTAGGATCAGCAATCAGTAATTTTGTACTAAATGAGCCACTTTCCACTTTTTATTGAACATGTAAATGCAATGTGGGTTGGTTTACTATCAAAGCCTAAACCACGAAAACTTATACAAACCAAAAGCTGACACATCATACCATACTGTTTGTATAATTCATATGGGTTTGATAAAAATAAATGAAGAGTTTGTTTGTTTGAACGCAAAGACCAGGCAATATTGGGACACATAGTTCAACTATATATTACAATGAACTTAATAAAAAATACCAAAAAGGCCAAGCACCTAACTAGTTATGATATGGGCACACATAAACATATGAGAAAGCTTGTACCTTTTATATCTACTTGTCATGAAAATAAAACTTTATCAGTGAATTTATGATACTAAGATTATAAGCAACCTCATATGTAGTCTTTTATTGCACTTGGTGACTCATAAAAAAACATTGTGCAAAACTTTACAAATTACTGTGTTTGACCCCCAACAAAATTATGACTCTATTGGAATTTTGCTGTACATCTTGTGAGTCAACAATGATGGGTAAAATGAAACCTAAATAATATGTGGAAATTGAGCCTTACCTTTCTTGGGTTCACAATAGTTTCTAAGTTCCCTGGGGGATCAGGATAATACAGGTACACTCCGTACATGAAGCACTGATAAGTTACAAACAGTTGAAAACTGACTTCATGAAAAATCAATAAAAAAGTTGTGACCAGTCTTTTTTTTCTCTCTCTGTGAATGTACCAACTGTGTTTGGCAAAGTGTTGTTAACAACTAACCTTGGTTTCTAGAAATATTCAATCTCAAGAGTTCCTATGCAGGATGGAATTAAGCAATATTGTAAAAACAACAGTTACTTCATTGCTAAGTAATCCAAACCTATTTAGTTACTTCTGTCAAGGATATAGAGAAAACCAATCTTACTGGTCACTGTGCTAAGACTGTTGGTACTGTGATTATATTAGTTATACCAAAAACTGATTCTGATATCAATGTTCTCTGACGATTTCCATTCACAAAGTGTTTAGAATAGAGTTCTTCTGGCTGTTCTATAGGCTTCTTGAACAAACAACTAACTGCTGAATCTAAAGCATTAAATCATGCCTGTCCCTATGTATATCCGTCCAAATCAAAACTATAATACCTTACACTGGTGTATACAAACAACCAAATGTTTAGGATGATGTATGAGTTTTGGCAGAAAGTATATTTCCGGCTATGTCAACAGAACAACATCATGGATTGGATAATTCTCTCATTAAGATTTCCAAATTTGTAGCAGCACTCCAACACTAAAAATGTTCCTTTGTATTAAGAGATTACCGATATCTCAGTAAGTACTTACTCAATCAAGCATTGAACTAACAATGAATAAGTTTGATGCTATCGCACTCACTTTCCCAATAATATGAGGACTACCCTAAAAAAATCTCTTCTGCTTAGCAATGGTCAATCATATACCATGTGTTGTCCCACCAGTGGTTTGACTCTCACTGCTGGTGACGCTTCTCTGATATTTAATCAAGGTGTGCCGTATTCACCTGGTATATTGATCACTGTACAAACAAATCCCAAAGATCCTTTACAACAGTACTTTACACCACTTTTTAAAAGCCCATATGATAATATCAACCCCTTTCATCACAAATACTTGCAAAAACAACAACATTAGAACTTAATCAGACAAAAGGTTAATAAAGTTCACTATAATTACATGTATTTTACATATAACAGCAATCGGCTAATATACATTAATAAAAGGTTCTTTGTACTTTACAATTGCCAGAATAACTTTACTTCATTCACTCTTAAACAACTACCTGTCTGAACCCATGATTTCTATGCCAACATACCATGGCCTGTTGAAAACTCTGTTTAAACATTTGAAAAACGAAATAGTAAAACTAACAAATGTATATTCATGCAAATGATGAGAAGGTAAAAGCAAACAGTTATAAGCTCAGCCTATTTTAATAAGGCTGAAATACTCAAATGAAAGGAGGCCATGTTAGTTTTTAGTCAGTCACCTTTTATGTAAAAAGCATGTTCACAAACAGTCCGATCTTGACTGGAAGAAAGCCTTTTAACCATGGCAGAAGGCCTGGTAAATGGAAAGAAAACTATGGGTTACACAACACTAATGACTTTTTGATTATCCAGCAGTAGAAAATGAATGGCTCTGTTAAATAAACCTTACTCCAGATCAATACCTTTAATCCATGATAATGGACTTCTTTGAATTTATTTTTAAGGAAAAATAAAATAAGGAAAAAAATGACTTGAAATGCTCACACCTTTCCTAATATGCTATTGAACGACTGTTCAACAAGAACGTTCATCATTGTCCAATCAATATTTCAATAACCCTCAAATTGATCTTCTCCCCACTTTTCCAACAATCTCTCTGGACTGCTTTTGTTTCCTTTACCAAACTACCTGTTGTTGTATTCCTTCCATAAGAATTCCCGTTTGCTCAATTTTGCTGCTGTGATCCACTAACAACAAACTTTTGTATAACGATGGCATGGACAATAACCCTTTTTTCTTTAACAACTACCTAAATTGCATTGCTCAGGTTTATTGTGCCTTTCTTCTTTTGTGTTAAACACATTCGATCTACATTTACTTAGTGGGAACCAAGATTTCTTTCTCACATAACACAAATCATGTGTGACAGGTAGACAATCATCTTGTTTTCAGTTTATAGATTTTCCCCATGCATAATGGTAATATACGCTACAGCTTTCCACCCATAACAATATTACCTCCATAACAGACCCATGTGAAATAAATGAAATTTTGATGACAAAAACGCACATCTAAGACTTCACATTTTTGTCAAAGAAACGAAGGTGTCCAAATTCTTACCTTATTGGAAATGACTACAGCCCTGTGTGGAAATGGTGATGCTACCAATGTAAGCATGATATTTGTAATAAAAAAAATATGGATGAGGAATTCTTTTAAGTTTCCTACAGCCTCGATGCCATTTCACTACCTCAAGTGAACACGATAGTGAAATTCTCTACTACTTAATGCAATCATACAGGGACTGATGGTAGCCACGTAAGCTTTTATTGATACTAACCAAGGCAGAATTGCATAGAAGAAAGAACAATAGACAACAACAGGTTCACACGCTCAATCCCTCTGCTATCATTGATTGATCATTTTACCACAATAAAGACTTCAAAATTCCCTACAATGTATTGGCGATTGATAGGAGATGAGCCCCTTGATCAAAACAAGCCCACCAGGTGGATGCTCAAGTTGCCATGACAGCATTCTCTAAACAGACAGTCCCATTTATGCCTACATCAATAATTAAAAAGAACCCAATTAAAGTCAGTTACCAACATGTATAATTAAGCAATCAATTTTCACCAAAGTGCCACTTGCCTAGAATTAGTTAAGAATCCACAGATCAAATAAGCGTTGACACAAAGTAAAGACTGATAACAGAAAATGACTTTTGTAATTGTCGTTCATACTAAATAGAAATTTACATAGCATTATCAAAATGATAGCTGTCAAACAATGACACTACATTCAATGGAACTAAAAGAAAACTCTCAAGCTGCTTA